>SJYA01003270.1:3263711-3443737 GCA_006410615.1 Neotragus moschatus
GGGTCGGGGGGGGTGGTCGGGCATATTCAGTAAATCTTTAATCCAATCTTCTGTTGAAGGGCAGGGTTGTGTTTCCTCCTTGTTGCTTAACCTGAGGCCAAACCGTGGTGGAGGTAATGAAGATAAGCTTCTGCAAAAAGTCCCATGCAGGCCTGCTGCTCTCAGGGCCCCTGACTCTGCAGCAGGCCACTGCTGACCCCTGCCTCTGCTGGAGACTCCTGGCTACTCATGGGCATGTCTGGGTCAGGAATCAATAGTTTACCAATATTTTCAGCTTTTCCTTAAGGGACATGGTCAAGTTTCACTTCCCTGCTCTTTGGAAGTTAGATGTGTCCGTGTTCTTGCTGTGGCTAACCCAATATGAGAGATGCCTTTTACTTTGGGTGAGTTTCCAATACATGATTTTCCAGGTTTCTTTTTTTTCCCCTGTCACAGTGTTTAGCATTCAGATGGTGGAGAAAGAGGAAGATGAAGAGCAGAGCTCCAAGCTGACTGGAATCGCAGCTTGTGAAGGAAATAAAGAAATCTTCACAATTTTAAATTCGTGAGGTTTGAGGGTATTTGTTACAGCAACATAAGCTTCCCTGTTCTCACTTTACCTTCTCCATCTTGGCTCCTGCAATTATTCTTCTCCTTCCCCCTACTCCTTGTCTAAATATTCCTGAATTCACTGTTCAGTAAAACCGCTGAACTATTTCATGACATTACAGCCTTGCAGGTGCTATTCTCTGCACTTCGAACTCTTGACACACATTTTTACCCAAACGATTCCAGTTTTCATTTTCAACTTAAATATTCATCCTTCTGGTTAACTTCTCCTAAGTACCTGGGAAAAATCAATTGCTTCATCCTCTGTGCTATCAAAACAATCTTTTCATCCCTCTGATATATTTTGTATCATGGCTTAATTGTCCAAACTTTTTCTCTGTTCACAAAACAGTAATTTCCTCACTGATTGGGGCTTTGACGTATTCATTTTTATTCCAACAAAAGAATTATTCTTTTTTTTTTTAAAGATCTTTATCATATCACTTGCATGTTTTTCCAGAAGTAACTTAAAAGTTCTATAGCTATTGCAACTTTATATGTATATGTTATATTATGTAGCTCTTTAAACTTTCCCTAATAATATTTAATATTTGTTTGGCTATGGTACTCAATGTCATGTTGGCTTAAGGAAGCAGTTTGCAATAATTCCTACATCCTTTGCTTAGGTGGTGACAATGACTTGGTACAATTAACCCCTTGAATATTGAAACTACACATTTATATAGCAGAAGTGACAGCTTTATAAGAGAACTCATCATGCTAAAATTATAGTTTTTATCTCTCTCACCTGAATGCATTATCCTATGTGACCATAACATCATTTATCTGCCGCTTTCTGCACACTACACAATTTTGTGAAGATTTCCTTCAGGTTTTTTCATGTCAGTTTCATATGTCACTGTCTAAAATGGTTTAGTTTCATGTGATAACAGCTATTTCATCATGGGTTTGCCCTTCCTAGATCCTCAGGCCATAAGTAAGACTTTTAAAATACATATTCTTATATCTGATGTTGCCAAATGTCTCCTCCTGTCGATATAGCCCTGTTGATGACACCATCATTTTTCTGAGATATCCAGTATTTTATGGCCTCCTTTTTCTTCTGGGTTTCCCTTAGCGAAACTAGTGTGCAGTGTCCTTCACATTTATTTTTATCCATTTTATTAAAAAAAAAAAAAGTTCATCTCTCTGAGTTCTCATTTATCCCCAGTTAATTTAAATGATAACAAAGGAAGACTATATTTCTTAAAGCAATGCTTGCTCATTACTTCTTTGTCCTAAGGGCTTCAAACACTCTTCTCTTCAATATAAACCCAACCTCTTGAGAAGATCATATAAACAAAATGGCCTTTATCTTTCGTCCTTTCTGTATCTTCCCTATGTTTCCCAGTTTAAGCATGCTAAGTTGCTTTTGTCATGTCTGACCCTTTGTGACTCTATGGACGGTAGGCCGCCAGGCTCCTCTGTCCATGAATTCTCCAGGCAAGAGTACTGCAGTGGATTGCCCTCCTCCAGGGGATCTTCCTGACCCAGGGATTGAACTCAAGCCTCTTAAGTCTCCTGCACTGGTAGGCAGGTTCTTTACCACTAGTGCCACATAACACCTCTATTTAGCACTGTATAAGCTGCATTTATCCACATTCCACTTTTTTGCTCACAGAAAGTTCTCTACTAGAATTATTTTTCCTGCTCTAATCACCTTAACAATCCTAGTTATCCTTCCAGACATACCTCATCGCCCCCTTTCATTAAGCAAGACATTCCCAGCCTATAGAGTGGCCCTGGTGGCTCAGTCAATGAAGAATCTGCCTACAATGCAAGAGATGTGGTTTGATCTTTTGGTTAGGAAGATCTCCTGGAGGAGGGCATGGCTCCAGTATTCTTGCCTGGAGAATTCCATGGACAGAAAAGCCTGGCGGGCTATAGTCCATAGAGTTGCAAAAGAGTTGGACATGACTGAGCTACTAAGCACAGTACTACTCTATAGAGCTCTTTCACTTCTTTAAATTCTAACACTTGTTAAATATTTATTTAACAACTATGACATAATGGCCTTATTTTTCATTGTCATTTATCATCATTTAAATTGTCTCTCTTGCCAGGGTCCATCCCCGGTGGATCCAGGGTGATTCGAAGGGGAGACAGATAGGCGAGGAAAAAACTTATTTATTTAGAGATATAAGATTAGATTAATAGTATAGTGGGAAAATTAAGATGGAGAAAAGAGGCTGAATAACTTGGTTTACGTGGAAAGCCAATAAAACCTCGAGACAAGAGGTTTGCACCATCTACGTTGGGCCACCGGCATCCACTTGAATCTCTAAGGGTGCCCCACCTTGGGCTCCCTTTCGCGTGGATCTTAGAAGCCAGGACAAGTAAGTAGACATGGCAAGCCTCCACGCCCTAGATGGGAATTCAGCCAGAAATTAGAGTAAAGAAGAGACACGAGGGAAGCCCAGCATCGGTACAAGACTCCAAATGCAAGACTCCCAATACTATTTTTCAAAATCAGCTCATATACCCCAAGTTGTGCATAATGGAATATGCAGAGTTATGCAGGGGCAGCAGTCCTGATCCTCACTGAGACAAGGCTTTCTTTTTGCATACCCTCCCATATACAAAAGGTCTCAGGTAGTTTACATTATCTTCTGGCTAAGAGGCCTGTTAACATTTTTATGGCTCTCTTCCCGGATAATTTTGCGTTAATCAGAGAACTCCTTTTCCCTAGAAGTGTTTTTTCTTTACTCTGCATTACCCTCAAAATACTAAATGAAGCTACATTCCTATATAACAAAGGTGCAGTGTGTTGTAACAAAGAAAGTACTTAACTCAAAGATCTAATATTGTTAATACCAGGTCTACTACCTGTTTTTCTATATACCAACTATATCTTACAAATAAAAGATATGAAAATTTGGCAGCAAGTATTGGCTCAACAAATGAAACCTTTAATCAGTCCTATTCTAATGATTTTGACTCCTTGGAAGCCCCTACATTCCTAGGGTGTTTTAAGCTTTCTGTGCCTTCCGCAGTCAGGAGGCCTCAAGCAATCACGTGCGCAGCTGTAAGAGTCTTGCAGGCAGGCTAGAAAGCCATCAGAGGGGTTTTTGGTTTGAAACACTCCCTGAGTTGACTTTTTCCAGAGAATGTCAGAAGAGTGGAAAAGCAGGCAGATTCTTATTTTGGGGGAGTATATGCCCAGGAAATGCCAGGGAGAAAAACCCTGAGATTTGACTCGTCCTTGCCCATCAAAATCTCTTGCCGCGTGACCTTGTCACGGGTGAGATTCCTCATGCTGGCTTCCGGCACTCCCTGATCATAAGTTTATTTGCCATTGGATTGTCTTGTAACTTTATCCTCAATAAGTTTTCCTAAGTATTGAATACTCATGATAATGTTCACACACAACTGACTGTGCATGTATTATACTGGGTGGTTAGTGCCAGGCAAGAAGCCACCAGCTATTGTCATTGTCACAAGGTTCTGCTACTTCCTTATACCCTTAATTCTCCTATCTGTTTTTCAGGAGATACCCCCTCCATAGACTATGCAAATACCCAGAAGGCATCCAGTCTCTGAACTGACCAGCAGTCTAGGCAGAGCCTGTGAGTATAACTCAATTCACCAAACTCAGAAAGGAAATGTTAACAGCAGCTCAGGAACTCAGAGAAAAATCTGGGCACTAGAAATAGGCCACTGCAATGGACAGAACTTTGACCCTGAGCTAGATTTCTGTTGCAGCCACAGAATCTTTATGGATTCATGATAGTAAAGTAAAAAGTCAAGTCAAGTCACTCAGTTGTGTCCGACTCTTTGAGACCCCATGGACTGCAGCCCACCAGGCTCCTCAGTACATGGGATTCTCCAGGCAAGAATACTGGAGTGGGTTGCCATTTCCTTCTCCAGGGGATCTTCCCAACCCAGGGATTGAACCCGGGTCTCCTGCATTGGAGGCAGATGCTTTAACCTCTGAGCCACCAAGGAAGCTGTGGGAAGTTGTAAATGATATAGTAGTTAACTTAAGTACCCTGACCACTGCTGCCCATGGGAATCAGTTGGGTATATTCTTACAATACTGAAGCCTGGGCCTCACTTTAGGAAAAGTAAGTATGAGCTGGATGGAGTAGGGAAGAGAAATGGGTCAGGGCTTGGTGTGAGTATTTTTAAGGATATTTACAGTTAGCTCAGTTTTTTTTTTTTTTTTTTTTAACTCAGGAATGAGAACAATTGGGAGAGAAGAGAAGGTTGATGGGAGCATGTAGCTGAAGCAAAGACTATGGGAACTGGTGGGGGTGAAGCAGCCACAGCAGATTTTGATTAGTACATTCCCCTTATTTATATGATCTCAGGTCATAAAGCCCCCGGTGAAAGAAATGATGAAGGAAGGGCAGTGTTGCCTATATACCAGAGAGCTACCATCATGAGGCTAGAGGCCATGCCTTTTTGTTCTCCGCAGTGGCACCCCACTCCAGTACTCTTGCCTGGAAACTCCCATGGACAGAGGAGCCTGGTGGGTTGCAGTCCATGGGGTTGCTAAGGTTTGGGCACGACTGAGCGACTTCACTTTCACTTTTCCCTTTCATGCATTGGAGAAGGAAATGGCAACGCACTCCAGTGTTCTTGCCTGGAGAATCCCAGGGACAGAGGAGCCTGATAGGCTGCCGTCTACGGGGTTGCACAGAGTTGGACACGACTGAAGCGACTTAGCAGCAGCAGCAGCATGATAGTTTTAGTAACCAGCACATTGCCTGGTTCTTAGTAGATGCTCACTTGGTAATATGTGCAATGAATCAATTTGAACTGTGCAATAGCACTTGAACTTCAGATTGACTAAGAAGTGAAATCGCTCAGTCGTGTCCAACTCTTAGCCACCCCATGGGCTGCAGCCCACCAGGCTCCTCTCTCCATGGGATTCTCCAGGCAAGAATACTGGAGTGGGTTGCCATTTCCTTCTCCAGGGGATCTTCCTGATGCAGGTATAGAGCCCAGGTCTCCTGCATTCCAAGCAGACGTTTTAACCTCTGAGCCACCACTAATTTTCACTGAAATCCGCTATGAGTTACTGATAAATGCATTAGGTTAATACTGCATTTAAGCCATCAGGTAATGATTTAAGACAGTCTGAGGAGAGCTGTGGAAAGAGCACAAACTCTTAGAGTTCAGGGTGCAAATCATAGTTTTGTCTCTTACTAACCAGGTGATGAAAGTGAAAGTGAAGTTGCTCAGCCGTGTGCAACTCTTGGCAACCCCATGGACTGTAGCCTACCAGGCTCCTCTGTCCATGGGATTCTCCAGGCTTTAATACTGGAGTGGGTTGCCATTTCCTTCTCTGGGGGTTCTTCCTGACCCAGGGATTGAACCTGGGTCTCCCGCATTGGAGGCAGAGACTTTAACCTCTGAGCCACCAGGGAAGCCTAACCAGGTGATACTGTACAATTTATTCAACCTCGCTGACTCTTTTTTCTGATTTGTAAAATTAAGTCACAACATCACTTCCGCAAAGCTGTTAAGGTGCCTAAATGTGTATGTAAAGTGTTCTGAGCAGTACATGGTGATCAGCAAATCATAACTAGCATTATTATTATATTAACAATTGGCATTTCATTCAAAGCTATACATGGTGTTTCCATTTTTATCAGGCAAGAGGTTGATAAGGATCAAAGGTTAACAATAGGTTAATAGTTATAAACTAGATGAAGGTGAGCCTACTAGTAGGGATACTGTTATTATTTAAAAGTATTTGAACAGAAAATAAATGAAAGAATATTTTTAAGCTTTATTTTGCTAAAATTTACAAGCAAGATATATAAAGCATATATTGTGGTGACTTGATATATAGGTACATTGAGAACAAAATTTCTCCCATCTATTTAATTAACATATATCACCTCACATATGGCAGAAAGTAAAGAAGAACTAAAGAGCCTCTTGATGAAAGTGAAAGAAGAGAGTGAAAAAGTTGACTTAAAGCTCAACATTCAGAAAACAAAGATCATGGCATCTGGTCCCATCACTTCATGGCAAATAGATGGGGAAACAGTGGAAACAGTGGCTGACTTTATTTTTCTGGGCTCCAAAATCACTGCAGATGGTGATTGCAGCCATGAAATTAAAAGATGCTTGCTCCTTGGAAGGAAAGTTATGACCAACCTAGACAGCATTTTCAAAAGCAGAGACATTACTTTGCCAACAAAGGTCTGTCTAGTCAAGGCTATGGTTTTTCCAGTGGTCATGTATGGATGTGAGAGTTGAACTATCAAGAAAGCTGAGTGCAGAAGAATTGATGCTTTTGAACTGTGGTGTTGGAGAAGACTCTTGAGAGTCCCTTGGACTGCAAGGAGATCCAACCAGTCCATTCTGAAGGAGATCAGTCCTGGGTGTTCATTGGAAGGACTGATGTTGAAGTCAAAACTCCAATACTTTGGCCACTTGATGCGAAGAGCTGACACATTTGAAAAGACCCTGATGCTGGGAAAGACTGAGGGCAGGAGGAGAAGGGAACAGCAGAGGATGAGATGGTTGGATGGCATCACCGACTCAATGGACACGGGTTTGAGTAGACTCTTAGAGTTGGTGCTGGACAGGGAGGCCTGGCGTGCTGCGGTTCATGGGGTCGCAAAGAGTCGGACAGGACTGAGTGACTGAACTGAACCTCATATATTTCTCTCTCTCGCTCTCTCATGTGTGTGTGTGTGTGAAACAGAGAGAGAGAGAGAGAAGGAATAAAATCTTCTGTATGTTGGAGTACAAGTGTTATCTTTCCATCACTGCTCATAATATTGATGCAAATATTCTAAATAAGGAAAAAGGCAGTTATGTGTGATATGCAGAGAATTTAGAAAGGTTCTTCAAAGCCACACGTTTCCTCAGGTGTTCTGCGAGACAGAAAACATTCCACAATTCTGTTTGAAAAACTGCAGTCAGGCTGTTTACAAAAGTGTGGGCATGTTCAAACTTCTAAAGTTCTGTAAGTCACCTAAATGCCAGGAAAATGAGGAACAAGGAGCCAAGCACAGATCTGAAGAATTTGTTTTTCCTCCTGTAAGTCTTAGCTCGTAAAACAAAGGTCTGTTGTATTTTTTAAAGGTAATTTTAAGAAGTGACAAAATCCACTCTTTGGACTAAGACTACAGCGTAAAGACAGCAAAGTGTTTACAGGTATCTTGTTTGGACATGACAAATCTTTCAGCACTTAAGAATACCTTTTGGATTTAATGTCAGAATCCACATTTACATAAAAGTAAGCAGGTAGCATCTGCTCTTAAGATGTGGTATTTCAGGAAGCAGCTGGAAACAAGGAAACAAGTAATTTCAGGGGCCACGTAGTTGACGACTGGACTGCTCAAGTTCTTTGTACACATTAGTTAGTGATGACCTGATTAACGCTGGGCTCCCATAGAGGACAAGTCCTGGCCTTGATGAGGATGTGGAAATAGGAGACAGGAGAGGGGGGCGGGGCGGGGGAGGGGAAGGGGGTTGGGGTTTGATTTCTAGGGAAATAGTCTTTCTAACATCACTCTGCCATGAAGCTAGCTTTTTTCTCTGCATGCATTTATGAAGATTGATTAGATTTAGAACAGGTGGAATATACTCTCTTGGGAGCTGGTCCGTGAAAGCAACAGGCCGGAAGACTGGCCATTTTGGCTGGAACAATGAAAGTGGTTGATGAGAGAATGTATACAGTAAAGGAGGCCCCCTAGAGTTAGGCTGAGGTGTGTCCTTAAAAGGTGGACTGTAAACCCTGCACACTACCTCCTCTTTCATAATGAAAGAGTAGGAAAATAAAAAAATCCACATAAACACCGGTAAAGAAGTGGTTAAACTAAGATTATTTTAAGTAGTGGATACTATTTTCACAAAACTATTTTGTTTTCATAAGGTATACAAAATAACACATAAAAAGCTTCAGAATAGTTAAAAATATACGTAGCCCATTAAATAGATATGTAATTTAAAACTCACATAAATATATTTGTGGTCATGTATGAATTTGTACGTGCATACCCAAATTTATGCATGTGCTATCGTAAGCAAAATAACAAGAAAGAATATCACACAGTTCTCTTTTAGATAATAGAATTATGAGTGCCTTTTCACTTGTGATAAAGATCTAACTCCCATAATAAATATCTAGGTATTCTTAGGTTCAAGTTCCACCTCTAGAACTTTCTGATTGTGTGCCTATGGGGAAAACACCAAAGCTTGCTGAATCTCATCCTTTTTCCTCATGTATAAAGTGAGGAACAACAGCCTCTGCAGACAAAAGGATTATTTGAATGTGATTTCAGATCATGTTTGTAAAGTGCTTTCACAGAGTCTGGCAGATCTTTCAGTGCTAATTGGTGTTATCATTCATCCTACAGAAAATCTGCATTGTAATTAGAAGTTTTTAAAAGTCTGTTAAAAATCAAATAAATGATAGCATGAACAATGGAATGAGAACACAGTGTGGGAAGGGACCAAGTGCAGTCTCAGGAATATTCCACCCGGCAGCTCTTGGAGAAGGAATGGGGAGTTACAGTGATCACTGTGCAGAGAATGGACAGGACGGCAGCAAACAACTTCACAGCATCTTTTCACCCTTACAAATCTGATCAGAGTCTGAGTAGATGTAAAGTATCAGGGAACTAGGAAAGACACAATTAAAAGAGGGGAAAACCAAGACATATAAACACAAGACTTACGGTGCTCCTGGGGGAGAAAGACACCAAGGCCTCCTTGATGAGCACTAGCTGAGACATCATTTTGTTGTTGCTGTTTATTTGCTCAGTCGCGTCCGATTCTTTTGCAACCCCAGGGACTGTAGCCCACAAGGCTCCTCTATCCACGGGATTTTCCAGGCAAGAATACTAGAGTGGGTTGCTATGCCCTCTTCTAGATCTTTCCACCCCAGGATTAGAACTCATGTCTCCTGCATTAGCAGGCTGATTATTTACTACATCACTTAATGCTATAGTAAATCTTTATCCAATTTATATTAATTTATCCCAATCCAGTTGGTTGTCCCATGATAATTCATTTATTTCCAGAGTCCTCAGACCAAGGAGACCTTTAAGGTATGGTACAGAGAGCACGGTCTTGATTCTCTGTCACTACCTGGAAGGCTGCAGTCCATGGGGTCGCTGAGGGTCAGACACGACTGAGTAACTTCACTTTCACTTTTCACTTTCATGCATTAGAGAAGGAAATGGCAACTCACTCCAGTGTTCTTGCCTGGAGAGTCCCAGGGACGGGGGAGCCTGGTGGGCTGCAGTCTATGGGGTCGCACAGAGTCGGACACGACTGAAGTGACTTAGCAGCAGCAGTACCCTCCAACACTATAGTTGATGCCAAATTCATGGCCCGGGCAGAGCTACCTGGGCTATATTCTACCAGTGGCCCCTGACTCCAGGCTCCAGAACAGGACGAACTGGAAAATGTTGTCTTCATGAGGAAGACTATTTTTTTCTCATCTCTGCTTAGCAGGTAAGGTTGCCTCCCAGGTTTGATACTATGGACAATGAATGTCACCTGCCATTTCAGTAAACATAGGATGTTACGACCATAAGTTAGAGCTGCGTTTGTGCTCAGTAGTATCTGACATTTGGCAATCCCATGGATAGTAGCCCGCCAGGCTCCTCTGTCCATGGGATTTCCCAGGCAAGGATACTGGAGTGGGTTGCCATTTCCTCTTCCAGGGGATCTATCTTCCCAACCTAGGTATCAAACCCGTATCTCTTGGGTCTCCTGAACTGGCAGGCAGATTCTGTACCTGCTGAGCCCCCTGAGAAGCCATAAAGCTATCAGCCATTGCAGCAGCCCAGGTGAACTCAGACTGGAGAAAAGAGGATACTGGCCCTCAAGAGTTGAGGTGCACATCAAAGGAATGACTCCAAGAAGCCCAGACACGTGCATTTTCCCATACTTAGAAAAGCACTAAACTCATTAACCTAAGATGTCTGTCATGTGTGTGTATGTGTGTGGTTAGCAGTGATTTTTGAGGTTACACTTTTTTCACCCAGCAAAAAATTCCTGCAAGTCCTGGACACTCCTTTATTTCTTTGGAACAGTGCCTCAGAACTGTCTGAGAGGCTGCCTGCCTGGGTTACAGTCCTCAGCGAAGAAAAGGAAAAAAAATAAAATAAAATAAAAAAACTAACTAAATAAATAAGTAATTCTTAACTCTCAGGTTGTGCTTTTTTTTTTTTTTTCTTTCAGTTACATGAAGACCCGAAAGTGGTAAACTAATAAACCTGAAATGAATGATCTAAGAACTTGGAGTACAAATTTTCTGAAACCTCCATCACCAAAAGCAGCTCCCTGTGAAGTTGTAACATCAAAGATCCAGTTGAGACTGGTCAGATATTTATGAATTATTTTTCCTAGGGGAGTTTCCTTTCATAGGTGTTCAGGAGATAGACACGGCTCTGTTAGAGTGAATACAGAACACAGAACATTAATTTAGGGTTATGAAATGAACACACTCTTTAACCTTCAAGCAATATGTTAGAGGGTCTGCACATTTTCCTTGGAACATTAGTTAAAACAAATAAATAGGACTTTTGATGAGGCACAGTGAACTATCAAATATATATAGTAGTTTTGCAACTACTCGTTCAGGACTTTTTTTTATTGTTGTTGTTCAGATGAGAGGGGAACACACAAAAAAACAGAAAATACAATTTGGCAAAATGCTATGTTGATACAAAAGTTAGAGTCTCATAAAACAATCCAGAAAGTGCTCAGGACCCCTGTTGACTTTTACTACCATAAACAGGTAACAAGCACCTAAATTCTTTATTCCTTCTTTCATCCTGTTTTCATCCACCTTCAGTGAAACTGCCCATAAATGTGACAGTGAAGCAGATTTTATTAATTACTTGTTAAGGGCTAGAATATGGCTGAATCCCACCTTCTCTTATTTTAGCTTTTTCTCAATTCCCTAACACTTCATTCAATCATCTATGTGTTCAATAAAGATAAAGAAAGCCTACCATGAGCTGGACACTGAGTAAGCAAAAAGACACAGGGATAAAAAAAACAGGCTTTCATCTCAAGGTTTTTGTATAGATTGAGGATAAAAAGACAGATAGGGAAACAGTTGATATGCAATCTGAAAGCACTGCCTTAGGCTACGGAATACTCAGGATTCTCTACAGCACGAAGAGGATGGTGTGAAGGTAGGTTATGGTGGCAGAGGTCTCCCAAGGGAAAACTCTGGGAGTTAAATCTTCTTAGACGTTAAGTGAAATCAATTCTGACTTAAGATGGAGAACTAACCACAGGTATTTGCACTGAAATAAGTGAAAAGTTGTGTTTTGTTTCCTTGTTTCATTCAGAAACTCACATAAACAGGAATAATTGGTAATTGATTCAGCAAACCTGAAAGACTTGGCCTTATGCCAGCAGTAGAGGAAGATGTGATGTCACCTAATTTGTATCAGAAGATCACCAAAAGCAACAGGCAATGGTTGTGCAAGTACCCCTGTAATTGGTACCTGCAGAATTGTTTGAAAGCTATTTAAGAAGCAATTAGATCTGCAGCTTCTCTCTCATAACCAGAGAATTTTGCTTCATAACCACCTCCTCCATCCACACAGAATACGTGTTTAATCTCCAGAGATGGTAAAACAGAGGGATTATAGACTGGGGATAACAGCTTGACAGAAGATCGAGGTCACATATTGACTTGAAGAATGCTCCAAGTCAGACATAAAACTTCACTGAAAACCCCTTCTTTAGGGAATTCGGCTAATTCTAGGGGGAAAAAAAAAATTAATGACCTTCGGGGCTCTGCAATGAAACTGTCCAGACAGGTCAGCCTGTGGTAGGAAGTACAGCCAACTCAGGAAAGTGCCCAAGGTTTTCATATAGTTCTTTAATCTTTTTTGTATTTTTAGATATAAGTTCCTAGCAAAGGATTTCCAAATTTTGAAGAGAATCTATGACATGAAATATAAAGACCAAAACAAGAAAGCATGCATATTGGGAAAAGTGGGAATCATGCAAGGAAAAGAGAAAAACAAGACTGACCAATGATTACTAGCATCTTCAGAGAAGCGAGAGGAGTTATTTCAAGTATAAAATGAATAGTATAAGAGGAAAAATACAGATATAAATTTTTTTTGAAACTAACACTATATAGAAGTAGGAGATTTGGAAAACAGAATGTTATGAGAAAATTAACAGAAACAAAAGAGATGGAAATTGCAGACAAGAAAAAAAAATTAGAGAATATGTCTAGGGATTTCTTCTATATATGTATTAGACATAAACCTAAGTGTTAANTCTAAGAACTTGGAGTACAAATTTTCTGAAACCTCCATCACCAAAAGCAGCTCCCTGTGAAGTTGTAACATCAAAGATCCAGTTGAGACTGGTCAGATATTTATGAATTATTTTTCCTAGGGGAGTTTCCTTTCATAGGTGTTCAGGAGATAGACACGGCTCTGTTAGAGTGAATACAGAACACAGAACATTAATTTAGGGTTATGAAATGAACACACTCTTTAACCTTCAAGCAATATGTTAGAGGGTCTGCACATTTTCCTTGGAACATTAGTTAAAACAAATAAATAGGACTTTTGATGAGGCACAGTGAACTATCAAATATATATAGTAGTTTTGCAACTACTCGTTCAGGACTTTTTTTTATTGTTGTTGTTCAGATGAGAGGGGAACACACAAAAAAACAGAAAATACAATTTGGCAAAATGCTATGTTGATACAAAAGTTAGAGTCTCATAAAACAATCCAGAAAGTGCTCAGGACCCCTGTTGACTTTTACTACCATAAACAGGTAACAAGCACCTAAATTCTTTATTCCTTCTTTCATCCTGTTTTCATCCACCTTCAGTGAAACTGCCCATAAATGTGACAGTGAAGCAGATTTTATTAATTACTTGTTAAGGGCTAGAATATGGCTGAATCCCACCTTCTCTTATTTTAGCTTTTTCTCAATTCCCTAACACTTCATTCAATCATCTATGTGTTCAATAAAGATAAAGAAAGCCTACCATGAGCTGGACACTGAGTAAGCAAAAAGACACAGGGATAAAAAAAACAGGCTTTCATCTCAAGGTTTTTGTATAGATTGAGGATAAAAAGACAGATAGGGAAACAGTTGATATGCAATCTGAAAGCACTGCCTTAGGCTACGGAATACTCAGGATTCTCTACAGCACGAAGAGGATGGTGTGAAGGTAGGTTATGGTGGCAGAGGTCTCCCAAGGGAAAACTCTGGGAGTTAAATCTTCTTAGACGTTAAGTGAAATCAATTCTGACTTAAGATGGAGAACTAACCACAGGTATTTGCACTGAAATAAGTGAAAAGTTGTGTTTTGTTTCCTTGTTTCATTCAGAAACTCACATAAACAGGAATAATTGGTAATTGATTCAGCAAACCTGAAAGACTTGGCCTTATGCCAGCAGTAGAGGAAGCTGTGATGTCACCTAATTTGTATCAGAAGATCACCAAAAGCAACAGGCAATGGTTGTGCAAGTACCCCTGTAATTGGTACCTGCAGAATTGTTTGAAAGCTATTTAAGAAGCAATTAGATCTGCAGCTTCTCTCTCATAACCAGAGAATTTTGCTTCATAACCACCTCCTCCATCCACACAGAATACGTGTTTAATCTCCAGAGATGGTAAAACAGAGGGATTATAGACTGGGGATAACAGCTTGACAGAAGATCGAGGTCACATATTGACTTGAAGAATGCTCCAAGTCAGACATAAAACTTCACTGAAAACCCCTTCTTTAGGGAATTCGGCTAATTCTAGGGGGAAAAAAAAAATTAATGACCTTCGGGGCTCTGCAATGAAACTGTCCAGACAGGTCAGCCTGTGGTAGGAAGTACAGCCAACTCAGGAAAGTGCCCAAGGTTTTCATATAGTTCTTTAATCTTTTTTGTATTTTTAGATATAAGTTCCTAGCAAAGGATTTCCAAATTTTGAAGAGAATCTATGACATGAAATATAAAGACCAAAACAAGAAAGCATGCATATTGGGAAAAGTGGGAATCATGCAAGGAAAAGAGAAAAACAAGACTGACCAATGATTACTAGCATCTTCAGAGAAGCGAGAGGAGTTATTTCAAGTATAAAATGAATAGTATAAGAGGAAAAATACAGATATAAATTTTTTTTGAAACTAACACTATATAGAAGTAGGAGATTTGGAAAACAGAATGTTATGAGAAAATTAACAGAAACAAAAGAGATGGAAATTGCAGACAAGAAAAAAAAATTAGAGAATATGTCTAGGGATTTCTTCTATATATGTATTAGACATAAACCTAAGTGTTAAAAATGAAGATAGATACCTGTTAGCCAGAGAGGGAAGGAGTGAAGGATGGTGCTCCTTGTAAGGAACAAATATGAAGATAAAACAGATAAAATAGATCTATTCTTCAAAATTTGGCCAACAGTTCAGTATGTCAGGAATAAGAATGGTTGTCCTAGACTAGATTTTTCCAGAAGCAAATCTTTTGACAAAGATTTGAGTCTAAACAGTTTACTTGGGAAACAGTGAGAATTCTGGTAAAGATGATGGGTTATGACACACAGAAGTGAATGAATCTGGACAATAAACAGGCTCTGTAAAATCAGATACAATGCATAATGACAGCTTAATCATATGGCAAGGAGGGGGGTAGAGGCCTGGGAAATGCATCAGAACTTTGCAATATGTACTGGTGAATCAAAGGGAGTGGGCCAGGCACCAACAAGGTCTGCTACAATGTGGTGGTGGGGGAAGTGGGCAGAAATGTAACATGGCTGTTGACTCCACCCAAGAAGCCTGGCTTCACAGTGCTGTGACTCCATACACTTGAAGATACCAGTAAAATCCTAACGCCGCTGGTTAAAATAGGTGTGCAAAATTAGGCTGTGTTCAAATAGGCTGTGCAAATTTCAATCACTTATCACTGGAGCCACCATAGTTACATTTTAAGTATTTTAGTGTATGCCCGTCAGGGAATTCTAATATATCTTAAATTTAAACAATAGCCAATATTTATTTGTAAAAGCCTATGAACATCAATATTAAAACTATACTCCATGGTTAAGTATAAACTATAACTATATTTCCTCATGTAGTTTTAAAATTTGGTTAAATACTATTTCCTGGCAAATATCCAAAGGTTGGTTCTGTAAAACAATGACGACAATGACCTGAGGATGACATTCTCTAGGAAATAAAGTGGAATAAAGATTTTGACTCCAAGGAGAAAAGGTATTTTAGATGACAAGATTATCCTATTATCTTTATGAATTTGTCCCTTAAAGATAAGATATTATCAGAGAGTAAATGTGCTGATTATACACATATTACTTCAATGTTACAATAGGGTTGCTCAGAGAACACATTTACTTAGGCTTTTTAGACAACTACCAATCAGCATAGACATCAACTTAAGAAAAAAAAAAGTATTTTATCATCTGCAGGAACACAGGCAAAGGGAGATTTTACATGGAAAATACAAGTTACCACTTAACTTAGTGATCAATCAGTCCTATCATCACTGATAGTGAAACAGATTCTGTGAGGCAATATGAAATATACAGCCTCACCAAGGAAGTATTCAAAATGTCTAAATTGTATCTAAACAGGCTTGTGAGTCGAACTTCAAATTTATGGACTAGAATAGCCTAGAGAAGTGGAACACAGAGAGAGAAAAACCAAAGGCAAACACAGAGTGTGTGTCATTCTGCAGGACAACAACGGATCTACTGTCTTAAACATGTCCATGTCACAGCCAAAAAAGCATGACAGGGAAGCAAGATGTGAGAGGCAGAAGGACAAGTCTAGACCGAAAGAGACATGACACCATAGCTCAGTGCATAGACACCCATCAGATCTTCCATGAGGGATATTTAGGGACAATCAGGAAGTCGTGATCATCTGATATAAAGGAATTTTTGTTAAGTTCATGATACACCATAATGGATTTGTGATGCTGTTACATAATGAAGCATTTCAGAGTGAAATGTCACGATGTCTATAATCTACACTAAAATGTTTCCTAAACAGAAACAATAAGGTTTAAATCTAGTTCATGAGGTATATGCTATTTATTATCCTATTCCCTCTAATTTTCTGCATATTTAAAACTTTAAAAAAAAAATCACGTGGGCCCAAGTAAAACTTAGTGGACCTGTATTTTAAATCTAAAAAATATTTCTTATATATATTTGCATTTTTGAGGTTAAAAAAGTAATATAATCATAGAATTTGCAAACTGGCAGGATATTCCATTCTCCAGGCAAGAATACTGGACTGGATTGCCATTCCCTTCTCCATGCGATCTTCCTAATCCAGGGATTGAACCCTGGTCTCCTGTACTACAGGCAGATTCTTTACCATCTGAGCTTCTAGAGAAGAGAAATTGAGGCCCACAAAACTGAACTGACTTGCCTAAAGCAACAAGGCGAGTTATCGATATTCGCAGAAACAAGAGTAAATTGAATATATGTCCTTTTCTCCAGACGACCAATATTTCCTTGAAAACAAGATTTATGTCTAACTAATTTCTGTCATCTTTCAGTGTCCAGAATACATTCATTGCATTTACAATACATCGATAGTTTGCTTGTAGAATAATTTCATCTGCATTTCAAATCATCTTACATGCAAAGTATCTAGTTTGCATCAGTGAAGAGAAATGAAAAACTTTCAAAGCAAGTATTGTAGTTAGACGAAGTTATTCAGCAATTCGTAACTGAAACTAGAGCAGTGAACAGCAGCTCCAAAACCTAGTAAAAAATTGACTATATCATTTACTGATTTTTTTTTTTTTGGTTGTTGTTGTTTAAATTCATGTATCTTTAGACTAAAAATACAACATATAGGTCTAACAATACTCATTTGCCAACCCAAACAAAAATGCTAAGTTTCAAGTGTGATTCTTCAGAGAAAAGGTCAATGTTCTCATCAATTAATCCTCATTTTTCATAATAAAAAATGTGGGCCAGCTGCTGAATCAGATACTTGGACAAACATTGTTGCCTGTTTTGTAAAATCAGCTTTAGCACATTTGTGCATGGACAGAGTAGCTGATTTTGCAAGATGTTGAAATATACAAGCTACATATGGTTCAGTCTATTTTCTACTGTATTGTTATTTTCAACCAAGAAAACACATTAGGCATTTGTATCATTCTCTTTTGACTAATGCTTTATTTATGCTGATTATTGCCCTAAACAGATACTGTTTGATGTTTATAATGAAAAAGAAGGGGAGGGGAAACTATTTATCTTCAAGATATGCTATATCTTTCTAAAATTTTAGTGATAAAAAAATTTGTTCCAGGGATTATAGTTTTCATTTTATAAAACAAATATGAGATGAATGTGAACAAGATACTGTCTATTGATTCCTCTTAGGTATGCTACCTTGTCAGAAGGAATCACTGAAATATATCAAAAGGCTATTTATATGGCATATATACTGTCCTTATGGAATATTAGAAAATTTGCTTTTAAGGTTTTCTAGCAAATTCCATACCTTGAAGGGAAAAAGCAGAAATGCAATACTAGACTCTTTCACTAAAACATGGGATTGTAATTTTATCACATTTATCACTCTATTGTCTCTTTTTGAGAATTTCCCCTATGTGCAATGAGTCCATTTTTAAATATTTAGACACTTTAAATTTAGCTTTTCAGATATCTATATTTAATATCTAGACATCTTTTCAATAAATATATTGTTGTTAAAATGGATTGCTTTTCCAGAAAATAGAAGTAAAAAATTTGGAGACAAGTTTTTGAAAATTTTGGCATACAGCACAATAATTTTATAGATATATAGGTCACTAAATAAAAATTAAGTTAAAACATATTCCAAAACAAAGAATATTAAGCTCACCATATGAAGGGGAAGAATGGATAGATACATTTAATGTGTAAATCTGAATGCTTAATAAAAACATAAAACAAAATTTTTACAGAACAATAGTATTGAGAACCAAAGTTCAAAATGATGGTAACTAGAGGAGGACATAAAAGCACTCAAAAGATTTTTTCAATTCACAATTTAATTTGAAAAATGATAGGAAAAATGTTCAAATTGATTATAGTCATAGTTTTTTAGTTATTGATAATTGACAGAATACAAGAGTTAATAAAGAAAATATGAAAACACTCAGACCAAATCAGATGGAACCATATTAAAGACCCATCCCCCCACCTGAAATATCCTCATCTTTGCAAGATCCACTGTGTGGATCACAACCAAGTGTGGAAAATTCTTAAAGAGATGGAATACCAGAGTACATTACCTGCCTTCTGTGAAACCTGTATTCAGATCAAGAAGCAAAAGTTAGAACCAGACATGGAACAATGGACTTGTTCAAGGCTATATATTGTCACCCTGCTTATTTAACTTATATGCAGAGTACATCATGAGAAATGCTGGGCTGGAAGAAGCACAAGCTGGAATCGAGATTGCCAGGAGAAATATCAATAACTTCAGATATGCAGATGACACCACCCTTATGGCAGAAAGTGAAGAGGAACTAAACAGCCTCTTGACGAAGATGAAAGAGGAGAGTGAAAAAGCTGGCTTGTAACTCAACATTCAAAAAACTAAGATGATGACATCCAGTCCCATCATTTCACATCAAATAGTTGGGGAAACAATGAAAATAGTGGCAGATTTTATTTTCTTGGGCTCCAAAATCACTGCAGATGGTGATAGCAGCCATGAAATTAAAAGATGCTTGCTCCTTGGAAGAAAAGCTATGACCAACCTAGACAGAGTATTATAAAGCAGAGACATTACTTTGCCAACAAAGGTCCGTCTAATCAAAGCTGTGGTTTTCCCAGTAGTCATGTATGGATGTAAGAGTTGGACCATAAAGAAGGCTGAACACAGAAGTATTAATGATTCTGAGCTGTAGTGTTGGAGAAAACTCTTGAGAGTCCTTTGGACTGCAAGGAGACCAAACCATGCAATCCCAAAGGAAATCTATCCTGAATATGCGTTAGAAGGACTGATGCTGAATCAGAAGCTCCAATATTTTGGCCACCTGATATGAAGAGCCTGACTCATTTGAAAAGGCCCTGATGTTGGGAAAGATTGAAAGCAGGACGAGAGGGCAATGACAGAGGATGAGATGGTTCGATGGCCTCATCCGCTCATGGACATGAGTTTGAGCAAGCTCTGGGAGATGTTGAAGGACTGGGAAGCTTGGTGTGCTGCAGTCCATGGGGTCACAAAGTCGGACAGAACTTAGGGACCAAACAACAACAACAGAATTGACAGTACAGCTATAACTCATGATTTCTATCTTCTCATTCCTATTATTTTAAATTCTTACAATAGGCCATGGGCAGTCTAAGATCAAGAGAAGGCAATGGCAACCCATTCCAATATTCTTGCCTGGAAAATCCTGTGGACAGCGGAGCATGGTAGGCTGCAGTCCATGGGGTCGCTAGGAGTCCAATACAACTGAGTGGCTTCACTTTCACTTTTCACTTTTATGTATTGGAGAAGGAAACGGCAACCCACTCCAGTATTCTTGCCTGGAGGATCCCAGGGATGGGGAGCCTGGTGGACTGCCGTCTATGGGGTCGCACAAAGTCAGACATGACTGAAGTGACTTAGCAGCAGCAATCTAAGATTTACTATGTTGATATTAAAGTTTTCCTACATATATCATTTTTCTCTTTTGACTAGATCACATGTTACTTGACAGCAGGAACCATGTTTTACAATTCTTATGAATCATGTGTATTGACTATGATAGGTTTAATTGAAGTAAGGTGAATGAACTAAAATATCTCCATATTGCAAGGTGACATCAAGGGCAAAATTCTCTTAAGTCATATCCTGAAGATTCTGATTTATTTTCTCCACTAATCTAGAGTAGTAGCAAAAATTCTGCAATTTTTATACAAACATTTATTCAGTATACCTCAAGATTGGACATTAGTAAGTATAAATATCAGTAAGTGTGCTAGTTGCTCAGATATGTCTGACTTTTTGCAACCACATGGACGGTGCCCACCAGGCACCTCTGTCCATAGAATTCTCCAGGCAAGAATCATGGCATGAGTTGCCATTCTCTTCTCCAGGGGATCTTCTCAACCCAGGGATCAAATCTGTATCTCCTGCATTGCAGGCAGATTCTTTACAGATTAAGCCACCAGGGAAACCCAAAGATAAGTAGATATTTAACTATTATAAGACACTGGGAATCAGAATTCAGATACGTGACATGTATACTCTGCTATATTTAAATTGGATGACCAACAAGGACCTACTGTACCAGTTCTCTGAGCACAGAGAACTCTGCTCAATGGTATGTGGCAGCCTGGATGGGAAGGGGTGTCTGGGGAGAATGGATACATGGATATGCTTGGCTAAGTCCCTTTGCTGTCCATCTGAAATGATCACAACATTATTAAATGTCTATATTTCAATATAAAATAAAAAGCTTAAAAATAAAAAAAAAGAATTTAGATACTGTCTTGGAAATGAATATCACATTGAGGCAAATGAAATGTTAAGAAGATAAGTTCTTTAAGCAAGATTATGGGGTTAACTCTCAAAAGTGTGGTTCTAGGATTCCATTGTTTTCTGGAATAGCGACATCTTTTCCCCCAATTGACCATGAAACTGATACTTTCTCTTTGTTTCCTATTCCTACAGTTTGCTGCTTATTCTGCCATTTCCATTTGCTCCTTTTATGACACTTTTACGTTGCTCCTCTAATGACTCTTTTACATTCAAAACCAACTGAAAAACCTATAATGCCCTGGTTTGTGTTCCTGAGCCTGAAACTAAAACAAAGGGAATTGTCAAGTCTGAATGCTAGTCTGGAGGCTTTGCTTCTGTTTGTGTTAGTGTATTTTGTTTAAAATTACCACCAGGGTATAAATTAGGAGGGTCTTTCTCCTGGTAATTGGTGTATAAATTATTGTGGCATTATCTTATGATCACAAATGTGGAATTTTGACTCCTCCAGTTCCTACCACAAATGTGTCACCCCCATAACAAGATGCATTTTTATTCTAAAGAATGTAAATGTGATCATTAACTTACTCTATAAAATAATACAAAAGAAAAAAGTCTGAAAACAATCTACTCCCACAACTTTCCTGCTGTTTGCCAGAATGTTTAGAAACTGCTAGGGCTGCCTTTCTTCTTTTGATTCCGTGTAATGAAAAAAGACAAGAGATTAGAAGTCTCAGAGGATTGGATTCCCCATCCCCTGCCCTCTTTAAGAGAAAGACCTGTATTCTTAGCATCCAAAGCTAACAATATGGATCCCGATTCATTCCAAATAAAGTGACCAATCTAAAAGCCAGAGAGAGTCTAACCTGCAATCTTGTGATTGATCTTAGCTCATATTGGAGGAAAAAAATCTCAGGCTACTTCAAGTATAGGACTGGAAATGCATAAGTAGAACTTATCCACATTTGTATTTGTGCAATTACTTCTGGCAATGTTCTGTGCTGCCTTTGAACCTGAAAAGGAGTAAGATGAATAATTGTGCTTGTTTCTGTTTAGGAGGCAAATCTAAGTGTCTGGAGACTAGACTGGGAAAGTTATTTTTGTTGTTGCTTTTTAGGTGGCAAAGAAGATGCGCTGCAGCATCATTTTCCAGCAACTAAAAAAATGTCCTCACTGATTTATGTTAAATACCATGGACAATAAATATGTATTTTGAAGATGGTAGTAGAGAGCTCAACATGTGTGTTCTTTCACCCTTCAGCAAATCCTGAGGAAGCTTCTTCTAAAAGAGAAGGAATGTTTTGTAGCGCTTGGTGTGGATTTAAACATATGGTCAGCGTCCATGTGTGCACACACTTCCGTGTCATCTTTACAGATAAATGTGTGAGGCTGGCTGGAGACAGGTGCGAACAGTGAGCTAGCATCTGGCCTTCTGTTCTGGCTCCAATCATATACGTAGCTTTACTTTTGCAAAGCAAATTAGTAAAAGATCACGGGTCTGATACTCAGAGAAACCAGACAAAACTTAGAGGAAGCGAGAGAATAAAAGAAAAAGGCACACTGAATTTTGGCCAGTGTAAGACATGCAGCGGGGTCCCAGATCCCTCTCTTGCTCTCTGACTGTTCACTTTGTCTATCCATATAAGGAAAGGCCAGCATCTTTTCCTTTTCTATGATGTATTTCATTTTCCCGATTCCTTAGGCAACTTCCATGTCAAAAAGGCAATAGCATCCTCAGTGTAGTCTTTGCACTGTGGGCCTTTCTTCCCATTTCTGTTCAAGTGTGAGTGCAAATGACTTTAAGATACTTCTGACTTTTCAAGGACAAGTGAAGTACTCCCTACATACCAATGAAGTGTCAAGTGCAACTGGAGATGTGGTGTTTTGGGGTCTCTGCATTGTTGGGTTTTGCAGAACAAGAATCTTGCCTACTGGACAGAAGGGTAGATGAGGGAGCCAATTCTGATATAGAGAAAAACAGTTCTAAATTATTTCCCTTTTTAAATAAAGATGTTAGGGGGAAAAAATGAGGGGTGGAGGGGAGATGTTTTAGAATTAGGTTCCCAGGAGGGTCACAGGATTTAACACCTCATGTGTAGAAATTCCACTGGGAGATGCTCAAACCTCTGGGATAGGAAGCCAGACTGAGTGACTGATAACACCACAGCTGCGGACATAAAGAATGAAGGAGAATCCAAAGCTATTCTTGTTCCCTACTGTGGTTTTTTAGGAAGGAGACTTGGGACAGCTTTGCTGGTTTGAAGGAACTAAGGAGAAAGGGAAAAGAGGAAAGAAGTACTGGGGCAGTATAGAGCTGTAAATGTAATTTTCTATGACAGAGAAACAACACGGTTCTCATCGCCCATGACAAGTCCTGGCTGAGCACATCTCTCTTGAAGGACAGTTCAAACAATCCATTCAGATGGAGATCAAGGAGAGAGGGAAATGGGGTAGCACCCAGACCCAGGGCTCCGCCAGGGTCCCAGCCTCTCCTGGAACTGATCATCTACCCTGGCGGAAGCTCTCTGAGCAACGGCTAGTAAAGATCCTTGAGTGGATGCTGTGTCAGGGCCTTCCAGCTCTAATACAACCCAAGTTTACAAATTCAGAAGACACACAGACACTACTGATACTATGTGTAAAACAGAGAACCAGTGAGAACCTACTCCATAGCACAGGGAACCCAACGCACTGAGATGAGTTGAGTGGGAAGAAAATTCAAAAGGGAGGGCATGTAAGTACATGTATGGTTGATTTATTTTCCTGTATAGTAGGAAAAAACACACTGTTTTAAAGCAACTGTATGCCAATAAAAGTTAATTTTTAAAAAGTCAGTGAAATGACTTTGCCTGATCCTGACTTCTAGAGGAAATTCATCAAGAAAAAGTAAGAGAAGGTATCATTCCATACTCAATTAAAAACCCTTGTGAAGAGACCCACATCATTTAAGCCATCTCTAAAAAATTTTAAATGTTAAGAAGGTAAACAAATAATTATTAAGTTAACTACTTCATTATGGGTGATTGTTTAACATTATTTTACATAGAAAAAAAAAAGTGAGTTAGTCATATCCAAGTCTGAATTTTGACTCCACTATAATCTTGGACAAGCTACTCAAGCTCCCTGCCCCCAGTTCATTCATCTATAAAGCAACACAAGATAAATATGCTTTGCAGGAAGTTTTCAAAAATTGAGTAAAATGGCATCTCTAAAACAGTTAGCAAAATGACAAGGGCATTGATTTACCAGTGATGAGCATTTTAATTCTACATGTGGAATATTAAAAAGTTAATTAAAATTGTAAATGTATATACCATATAAGTAACTTGGGGCATTTAAAAAATTATATTCTGTACTTTATCACATCCAAATTATAGCTGATCATAAAATTCATTATTTTATGTATCACTGGAAAAGAGAAAAATAAGTGTTAACTAAGTTAGACACATTACTAAGATGCCGTCACTTAGAAGATGAATTCAAATGTCAAAAATGCTAAAATCTGAGAAACGCGCATCTTAGAATAATGGCACTGAGTGATTCCAGAGGCTTTCTTTTTTACCTGGTTTCCTAGGGAGCAGAGGCTTTGTCTTTTTTGGGTTTTACAGCCCCTCCTATCAATGCCTGCTGGATTTTTTAGAGAGTCAGAAAATAGTTTTTAATGATACTGGTGCTCAGTCACTCAGTTGTGTCTGAGTCACTGCCACCGCACGGATTGTAAACCGCCAGGCGTCTCTGTCAATAGGATTTCCCAGGCAAGAGTACTGGAGTGGATTGCCATTCCCTCCTCTAGGGAATCTTCCTGACTCAGGGATTGAGCTCACATCTCCTACATTGGCAGGCAGATTCTTGACCTCTACATGGCAACCCACTCCAATGTTCTTGCCTGGAGAGTTCCAGGGACGGGGAAGCCTGGTGGGCTGCCATCTATGGGGTCACACAGAGTCAGGCACGACTGAAGCAACTTAGCAGTAGCAGGCAAGTACAAAAATGATCATTTGAATCTAGGTACAAAATACAAAATCACCTCTAACGTGGGTACAAACTTGACTTCTTCAGTACAGATTATTATTCCATTGAACCTTCATATATAAATACAATTATGCTATATACTTTAATGATTTCAGAAGAATAAAGTCTAAGATGATCTTCTCAATATAACATGATGCATGATATTTTTGAAAATCTTGAAAAGGAAAAAAATTGCCTGAGGAAGTAAGGCAGAGTCAGTTTTCATATAGCCATGCTATTTCATGACCATCAGGTAGAAACTTTTCAGGTTTAATGCTTTATAATTCTCCCAGCTGAAGCTTTAAAACTTCAAAGCACTGTAGAACATTTTAAATTTCTCTTCTGCCCATGAGAAACCCTTTGCATTGAAAGTGGCTTTCAACTGGAATCCTACATTTGGTATTACACAACAGCGACATTTTTATGGAGATTAAAATTACACACCAAGAATGTAAAGTTGCCCAAGCAAAACCATTTCTACTATTAAAAATGCTCCCACTACACACTATGAAGAGCTATAACCTGCTCTTGTCCATAAATAATGCTTACTATAATAAATTTTAAAACCATTCATAAATTCCATAATTGGCTAAGAAATATTCATCTAACCACTTGCAATTTACAAAGAGGATCTGCTTAAGCATAATTATGTTTCCTTTAACTGGTAAACAATAAATCTACCACCGATTGCAAAGACAGGAGATCAGTGGGTATTATGAAGAAAGACATGGAAATCAATATGTAATGCCTGGGAAAAGGGCAGGCTATATTTTTAATTTGAAATCTACCAGTGGTAAGTCATGAATATAAAACTTGCCTCCGTAAAAATAATGTGTTTGCTGTAAAACTAGGAATCATCCCTGGTTATTGAATACTTTAAGAAACAGTGTGTTAGCCCCTCTCAGAATCTGTGTGAAGCTGGCCCCCTTTGGCAACTAAAAGAGCTCTTTGAACCATAGAACAGATGTAATGAAAATTGGTTCCATTAAATGCAGCTGGCAAATTACAAACTGAGAAATTAATGCACCATACCATGACTCTAGGGGCTAAAATGAATCAAGGTGTGGTTGCCAGATGCTCATATTTTCTCACTGCATCCCCCAATAAAAACATTTCTCTGCATAGATTTGTTTAATATAATATGGATTATTGATACAGACAATGTAAAGTGGGACGTTATAATGATGATTAACTGACCAAAATAACACAACAATGTGTTATATTCGTGCAATAACATTTTAAAAGAACTAAGATCTGAATCACAGAATTCTTACATCCTCCTTTGGGCTTGGAGAACGCACTGGACTTCCAGAAGTACTCGCAGAGACATGGTTTATCCTATGATAAACTGCCTCTGAATCCTAAAAGGAAGGGAAAGTTGATGTAATGCTACAAAGAGCACGTGCCTTTGTCGATTTCAATTCAGTTTACTCCAACTTAGTGTGCTGCTGATGGCTCTCCTAGCAGAACCTGACGGAAGTCCATTTAGCATCTGTTTCTGAGGTGGTCTTCAATGGTTCTGAGTAGTCCTCTTGAGTCATTAGCTAAACATTGTTTCAAAGAGCTTCACTGGCAAGGGTACCCCTGTGAAGACTAAAAGGAGGGATAATCTGGAAGCACACTCCCAGGTAGTTCAGGCAGCTCCTGGGGTATATATGTGTATATGGCTCCCAACCCGCCTCAAAGAGAGAAATAATTGCCAGAGGCTTAGTTTTGTTTGATTTCTACTGAGTGGTAGGTACATAAGCAAAACTTTCTAAATGAAGAGGGTTTGACTTTAGAGTATTTGAAGATACTTAGGTTGTGTTTAGCTATTTTATGTATGAATTTAACTGTTTTCAGAGAAAAATACAGTTGGTCACTTAAAACACATATTTTTATAATACCTAATCCAATTCAGTGGTGGAGGATAGGAGAAGTGACTCAAAAAGTTTCAAAAAAGAGTCTAATTATTGACAAAGATTTAGTTTTAAGTGGAGTGGTGGGTATATGCATATATCACTGTATCCTATTATTTTTTTGAATGTCAAAAATCCTGCATTATATTAAAATTTTAAAAATATTTTAATGATCTTATTTCACAGTTTTACAGAGAGTACTAGAGAGTTAATCATCTATTTTCTAATTTGTTCTCTCACTGCAGTTGCTTTGCCTTTTCTGGAATTCAAAGAAAGAACAAAGATTTGCTAGATTATATGGGTAAATGATAAGTGTTTCATTTTTCTATTTCTCTGTTCTAAATAAGTGGGAACACACATACTTAGCATGGGAGTTTTATATATACACATATATTAAGAAATCTATTTTCTTTATACCTTTATAATAAAAATCCATCTCATAAATATTTAATTCACAAGGGTGGACTGGACTAAAACATGACAAATATTTTGATTTCAGAAACTGCAATAGTAAGTAATAACCTAATTGCAATAACAATGTACTTATGCTTTCTTCTTAAAGCTAAAATATATACATGTGATCTTTTACTATGTGAATGAGTTCCTCTCCTATTCTTTTAAAGCAGCTGTTAGGCAGAAAATGAACAACTACCCTCAATTCGTATATATGAAGAAAAAGTACAGTAAAAATAACAAGCATATACATTAAAAAAATATGTTATACACATTACACATTCTATAGTAACCAATTACCCTATGTAGGTTGGAGTGGCCTATTTACTTTTCTGTCCAATAAAGTCCTTTTCTAATTAGAGTACTGCATCATACAGAATTACTCTATTTCCAGATAAAGAACTTTTGGTAAAGTGCACAGATATTGCAATGTGCACGCTGTATACTTTATAGCTATTATAAGCAAGCAGTGATGACAATTTTCAATTGTTTTACAGTAGGATTATTTCCACATGCAGAGACATGTATACGAAATACATATAATCACCGACATACTCAATGTGCGTTACAGCATGTGCATTCTACCATTAGCAACTTCTCCACGGAATGTAACTGAGATTGTTTTCACTGTACATATGTTATTGCCATAACTCTATGAAAGGTCAAGCAAGTTCCTTTACAAATAGCTATCAATTGACTATATATTGAAAGCTGTGAAAGAGGCAGAAGTCTATGCACACCTAAGCATTCTTTCTTCCTATTCATTGGAGAATTTTTTCAGCAGCAAATTTTGATGTGTGTGGTAATTAATTGAAATAAATGAAAAATCTGCCATGTATCCAGACTGAATTTGCTTTCACAGCTGCTGATCCTCCCGCTCTGAATGTCAGCCAATTAGTGGAGAAGTTTTACATGGCTTCTGCCCTAACTGGTTTTCCTGTCTGACAGCTCCATTTTCAAACTCAACCAGGGAGGTAAGACTTTATATTAATTCCATTTTTTCTTTCCATTTCATCCAGAGGTAAAATCAGCAGGTAAAAGATGCTGAACTTTTTCTGAAAATTGCTCACTCAAAAAAACACAACATAATCCATGACCCCACCCCAAATGAAATGAATGAATGAATCCATAAAATGAGGTTCTGAGGTTTCTATTGAATAAATGTCAGCTAAGAGATGAATTTTCTCACTGGACATAGTATAGTTTTAATTCCTATAATGAATTAAGAAATAGAGATGGGGAAATGTAAAAAGTAAGACTTAACAGATTCTGATGCACTTAGCAGTTTCATATAACCTACTCCAAAATTCTCCAAAAAGTCAAGGTAGAAAATCCCCTTTGGATTTGATACAATTTTAAGTAAAATGCCTTTTTTTTTTTTTTTACATACAATGTTTACCTTTTTCAGATTTATATTTCTCAAAATATGATGAAAAAACTGAATTACTCTCTTTGTACCACCCAGCTTATTAAATTTTTTATGAATTGGTGAATATGGCATGTAGGATATCACAGACAATGATCATACAACACTTTACATTGTTGGGAAGAGGCACAGTTAAAACTTTTGCTAATTTGCTATCCTTATATTCCAAAGGAGTAGGTCAGTTCTGGAATTAATAGCCAACCAACAGATAATAAATTTTTCAAGATGTCATCTACTTATATTGACTCAGGTCCCCCTACTGACACCAGCCCATTTTGAGTGGGTCAACCTATGTGCAAAACAAGAGGTGAGATTTTGCCACATGGAGAAAGTAAACACAACTTGTAGCACAATGAAGTTAATTGGAAATAAAATACATAACACTTATTGGACTTTAAAACAGTGAATTCCAAAATAATTAAGTTAATAAAAAAGAGTCTCGCTCTTTTCTGAACTAAATTAAATGGCTCTAAAATTAATTTCATTGGTTTTTTAATTCACTGTTAACTCAATAAAATGAGCTTTTAAAATTAACTTCTTTGTTTTTGAACTAACTGCAGTGAAAGTCCATAAAGTAACTTTGGAAAAAAAACAAAAAACTCATGAGTTAAACTTGTTCCAGATTTAGTCAGTATTCATCTGATATACAGACATAGAAAATCTAGGAGATTTTGCTCAGAATATGAAGCCTAGGATTTTTAAGAGTCCAATTACCGATCTTATATCTACTAAATGGAAATGAGAAATATGCCTCTCACTTGAAGCACAGTGTGACAAAGTGAAATAATTGCTTTTATTTTTATTTATTTAATTTAAATTTTTATTTTTTAGTTTATTTTGCTTTACAATACTGTATTCATTCTGCTATACATTGACATGAATTAGCCACAAAGTTGCAAATAGAACTGCCTTATGACCCAGCAATCCCACTGCTGGGCATACACACTGAGGAAACCAGAACTGAAATAATTGCTTTTAAATAAATGACATAAGAGATGAGGCATATAGAAAACCAAACTGAGTTTTCCAACTCTGGTGACCTAAAATATAAGGTGATAACATAATCTGAATATTTCTGAAATTCTGCTCTTTAGGTCATCTAATTTATAAAGGTTCTCCAATATCTCTGATGACAAATAAATAATTTATACTCTCCAATTCATCCTGATGTGTATATTAAAACAAAGGCAGGAGGAAAGGCATTTTGTATGTATTTCACTTGCGTATTTGGATAATAAAATCATGGAGACGAATTTCCCTTTTAACTACCTATATTTTAACATTGGAACTCTCTGAATGTGTATCTGTGACCTATAAATATAATGAAACATCTTCCATATTTGTATTTTAAATTCCCTTGTAATTGCTACAGATTTACCCCAGACTATTATCAGTCTAAGCTTAGATAATGATAATGGCATCCTACTTTATCTCCCCAACTCATCCTCCTTTCTCTTTAGAAATTTAGAAGATGCACACTTCCCTATCAATCATCTTACACCTAACAAGTACCTTTCTTAATTTCTACTTTTCCAGTTGCAAAACAAAGGTAACTATCTCTCAAAGTCTTCTCTGATGCTGTCTCCAAAACTAAGTAGATCCCACCCCATAACAGAGTGTTTATATCTCTGGTCCTTACTGTTGGTAGGCTCTGGTCCTGTGTGATGGTGGAAAATGAGAATCTTCCCATTCACACTTGAATTTTTAGAGTTTCACAGAGACTTTGGCATATAATTTGTACTCAATAACTACTTGTTGAATGAATAAATCCTTCACCAGTCAGCCTATATTTATTAAATATTGCTTTCCTTTTGTTACCTACATCATTAAATCTCAATTCCTTTGTTTCACGTCATTTGTAACTGGTTTATTGCTTCAGAGTTCTCACAGACACTTCCAAAACCTTTCTGATATTCAACTCTCTGCTTTAGAACTTGTTTTCCTTCTCAGCACAAAATTCCCATTTTCCTGACATCTTCTCCAATCTTATGTCAATTAACATTGATATTTTAACTGGCATACATACATTTGCCATCCAGGTTGGCCCTTGGTTAGTGTATTAATTTTGTTCCCTAACTGCATTGTGCGTCATCCAGCTTCAACTCTTCATGGTCCCAATACCTCTTCACAGCCCCATCTCTTCATGGCAAATAGATGGGGAAACAAAGGAAAGAGTGACAGATTTTATTTGGGGGGGCTCCAAAATCAGTGCAGATAGTGACTACAGCCTTGAAATTAAAAGACACTGCTCCTTGGAAGAAAAGCTATGACCAACCTAGACAGCATATGAAAAGCAGAGACATTACTTTGCCAACAAAAGTCCGTCTAGTCAAGGCTATGGTTTTTCCAAAAGTCATGTATGGATGGGAGAGTTGAACTATAAAGAAAGTTGAGCGCCAAAGATATTGATGTTTTTGTACTGTGGTATTGGAGAAGACTCTTGAGAGTCCCTTGGACTGCAAGGAAATCCAACTAGTCCATCCTAAAGGAAGTCAGTCCTGGATATTCTTTGAAAATACTGAATCTGAAGCAAAGACTGGAATAGTTTGGCCACCTGATGTGACCAACTGACTCATTGGAAAAGACTGGGAAAGACTGAAGGTAGGAGAGAAGGGGACGACAGAGGGTGAGATGGTTGGATGGCATCACCAACTCAATGGACATGAGTTTGAGTAAACTCCAGGAGTTGGTGATGGACTATGGAGCCTGGCATACTGCAGTTCATGGGGTTGCAGAGTCAGATACGACTGAGCGACTGAACTGACTGAACTGCACTGTATCTCCTTTGGAGCAGTAACTACTTGTGGCCCTTACAAAATTATAGACTCATAATCCAGGAAAACAAGATTATAGGATCATAACAGGTTGAACTAAATACATCACCTGCTTCAGATTTCTACTTTAAAAAAAAAAAAAAAGGAAGAAGAAGAAAATTCTAAAGCTACAGAAAATGATTAAATACTAAGTTGGATCCCTTGTAAATGGTAGGGTGAAGACGCTACACACAGCTCCTGTGTTAAAGTATATTTGTCCTCTCCCTCTAGGGGTGTGAAGAGGGGTGCGAGGGAGGTTTGAGATGGAGGGGATATATTGTATACACTTATGACTAATTAACTCCATTGTACAGAAGAAACTAACACAAATCATAAAGCAATTTTTGTTGTGGTTCAGTCACTAAGTTATGTCTGACTCTTTGAGACCTCATGGACTGCAGCATACCAGGCTCCTCTGTCCTCCACTATCTCCCCAAGTTTGCTCAAGCACAGGCTTATTCTGTTGAAGAATTGTGCTTCTAAACTGTGGTATTGGAGAAGACTCTTGAGAGTCCCTTGGACTGCAAGGAGATTGAACCAGTACATTCTAAGGGAAATCAATCCTGAATTATCACTGGAAGGACTGATGCTGAAGCTAGGCTTCAACACTTTGGCCATCTGATGTGAAGAGTTGACTCAGGAAAGATCTTGATGCTGCACAAGATTGAAGGCAAGAGGAGAAGTGGATGACAGAGGACAAGATGGTTGGATGGCATCACTGACCTGATGGACATAAGTTTAAGGAAGTTCCGGGAGATGGTGAAGGACAGGGAAGCCTGGCGTACTGCAGTCCATGGGGTCACAAGGAGTTGGACACAACTGAGCAACTGAACAAAAACAGCATGTCTATTGACGCAGTGATGCTATCTAACTATCTCAGCCTCTGCCGCCCCCTTCTCCTTTTGCCTTCAATCATTTCCCGGCATCAATCTTTCCAATGAGTTGGCTCTTAGCATCAGGTGGCCGAAGTATTGGTAAACAGTTTGTAAGTAGAGCAATGACATTCCAATAAAAAAGTTTATTTTTCCAAGCCATGGATTGACCAATATAGACCTGTACTGATTATCCAATTAATTTAAAGACATTTTAATTTAAAACTGGATGTATTGTTTTTCCAGATACTGCTTCCCACCTGGTAGTCTTAGGTGAGCTACTATTTCTGCATCTTAACCTTAGAGAATAGAATTTGGAGTGTTTTTGTAAATCCTGAACACCTCTTTTCATCTATTTCCTACTACTTTAGTATGAGAAAACCTTTTAAGATGGCCTAGCCAACAAATGACTCTTCAGAGCTACATTAGAGGCTATTAATAGAAAGTATGTGGAATGATCAGACACAGAGGCACCTCAGGGGGCTGGGGGCTCGAGGAAGACTCAGTTGGAAGCTGTAGAGAGTTGTGGAGTTTTGTGTCCTGAGGCTGTGGGGGTATCAGTTTCTGGAAAACCGTCTCTGATACTCAGCTGGACTCCCTCACTGATAAAAAGCACTACTGCCAAGCTTGTGGCCGCGATGCAGGGGGCCTGGAATCTCCAGCATCATCCCTATATTAAGTCTGATTCTAGAAGTGAGAGTCGCTGTTCAAGCAGTTCAAGGGGATAAAAGAGGCTGGCCTTGGAGGTGTCCTTTTGTGTAAAGTTTAGATAAGACTACAAGAAGACTGAAATAAGTCCTTTAACCTTCATCCCATGCTGACCAGGTGGCTCCAACTAGGACTCAAAATCCAGCTGTGTATTTAGGAAAAAAAAATGTTATAACCCCTCTTTGGATCTGACGCATAGTTTATCTCATTACACTTATGCTCTGACTAAGTTGGCCTCTATTAGTGTTGCTGCTGAAGTCTATGCATGATTTGACATTTTCCCCAAATTAATTTCAGTGTATTTTATAATTTTCCATGCAAGATATGTAATATCAACTACAAACATTTCTTCCTCATTCATATCTGACTTTCTCTTCCCTAATGACCTAGAGATGAGACACATTTTCTATTGTTCTAAAGCCTACACAAAGACAATTCTCAATAAAATCCATTTATATCAAGCAAAAAAGTCTTAAAACTAGTCAACATACAACTATCTTTCTTGCTATCTATGGTAGGATATCCCCAAAGAATTAATAGTCACACAATTTGTGGGTATTTGATGAGAGTGTATAACACTATTATTAATACTTTCCCAGCCACAAACTTCAAAATTTCCATTTTAATTTCACACGAAAGTAATATATTTGTCATTACATAGATATGTTAAAGCACAGTGCTATGTTTTTTTAATAGTAAGCACCTGCAAGATATTAGATCAGGTAATTAATACTGCCTTGAAGGTCAGTCACATCAGTGGTCATTGGAGACGTAATTAAAAAGTCAATCTAACATTTCTAAATTCAACATAAAGATTTCATCTGAAATATAGGCCTTAACTGTGGGAAAAGGAAATGCACGTCTTGTGTTTTTTATGAGTCATTTTAAAACTTTAATGCTTTAAAATTAATTACATTAATTACAGCAACTGGCTGTTCATTTCTTTTGTGTGGGGTTACATTGTGTTATCAACATGAGAAGAATCTTTAGAGGAGCAATTCAGGTTTTTAGCCCCCAGACTCTTAACATTAAAACACTACCTTTACTGTATGGAATTACCTGGTTTAGGCAAATTAAGATGGGCATGTAAAACAACAGAAAAACTTTAGTGTAGATCTAATTAATTTTTAGCTTTTTTTGCCTGCGGTTTTCTAAATCGGTGCAATAATCTCTATGTAAATGTTTATAGCACTCATGGTTGTACTTCAGCCTGTTTCAGTTTACAGAGAGTGATATATTTGGTGAATACTTGGTAGGATATTTCTCTCCAATGGGATATTAAAAAAAAACCAAATTTTATGAAAAAAAAAAAACACCTGTCTTTATGGTTTTGGACTTTATTTAATAAGATAATTATTATTTGTATTTTTCCAGGGGACATTAGTCTATAGAACACTCGATATATACTTCAAAGTTCTCCCAACTAACTAAAAATCTTAAGAAAGTGTGTGAGACAGAAGCAAACAAAACAAAAACTGTAAACTATAGGGCAGAGACCTAGTCTGTCTCCTCACTTATATCCCCTGACTCTAGAATAGCTTCTGGCAGAGAGCTCCTTGGGTTTGATTAAGTTACTGCAGGGGTGCCAAGCACTGAGGTCAATATGACAAGGATTTTGAGAGTCACTGAAAATAATAATTAATTGCTAGGTCAAGAAGGTAACACACTATTAAAATATTTAAATACATAACACATGAGAAAATTTAATTGGTGAATTACACAAACATTTTTGAGTGCCCATTAATTGCCAGACAAAGAGCTGTAATCGCTATATTCATTCTATGTTTATATCTCAAGCACAATTTCTGTCCCAGAGGACTTGAATGGTGAACAGAGAGAGACAAATCTTCTATAAATATTAAAGATAATGTTGGTGTAAATGCTGAGAAAAAAAAATTAAGCAGAATAAAATGGATAAGGAGTCCCCTTCACGAATTTGTTTTTGTTTTGGCTATTTAAAATGTGGTGGCTGGAAAAAACCTTAGGGATATGCAGACATTTGAACTGAGATAAGAAAAAAGCAAGGAGGCAAACCATGAGAACATGAGCAAAGAGGCTTGCAGTTCATGAAAAAGCTCTGAGCTGGGGAAGTGGGGTTTGTGCTTCAGACTGTTCAAGAAACAGCAAAGAGGCCAGTGTGGCCAGAACAGAGGGAATACAAGAAAAGAAACCAAAGATGCAACAGGGGCCCCATCAGCGTGGGTCTCACAGGCCATGATGACTTGACTTTTACCTTGAAGGAGATGGAAGATACTGATGAGCAGTGAGCAGCAAGTAGTGTGATGTGAATTATTTTAAGAGCTCCTCTGAAGCTCCAGTACTTTGGCCACCTCATGCAAAGAGTTGATTCATTGGAAAAGACTCTGATGCTGGGAGGGATTCGGGGGAGGAGGAGAAGGGGACGACCGAGGATGCGATGGCTGGATGGCATCACTGACGTGATGGGCGTGAGTCTGGGTGAACTCCGGGAGTTGGTGATGGACAGGGAGGCCTGGCGTGCTGCGATTCATGGGGTCGCAAAGAGTCGGACACGACTGAGCGACTAAACTGAACTGAACTGGTTGCTGTTGAGATCAGGTTGTAGAGGGAAAGGGTGGAATTAGCGATGTAGCTGGTGGCCTCTATGAGGCTTGTGACTCAAGCCTCTAGAGATGCTTGTGACTCAGGCCAGGGTGAAAGTGGTGGAAGGTGGCTGGATTCTCGTTTTCTGGTGAAGGCACAGTTGATAGGGTTTGCTGGTCAACAGCTTGTGTGGACTGGGTTGCTGGTGACAAATTCCAACAATTTTAGTTTGAGCAACCACACACACACACACACAAATATTGGGTTGGCCAAAATTTCATTTGTAAATCCTGAAAGTTCATTTTCTGTAAACACTGAAAGAAACTTTTGGCCAACCCAATAGCTTTTGTTGACCGAATCCTTATAAAGTGGCAAGTCTGTGAGGTGGATAATTAATTTTATACATTTCATTTATGTACTGAGGATACAGACTAATGTGGGTTTCCATTACTGCAGCTTAAAGAATAAACATTGATACTAATAGGTGGGGATGCTTTTGAATTTCCTTTCTGTTTGACTCATTTCAGCAGGTGACTTTTGTAAAGGTCATCCAGGAACAATTCATGGAGTCAGGGTATGAACTTATGGAGGCATTTAGTACCATGTGGCACTTGATTAAAATGAAATCATAAGTAATAGTGACAAAAAATTAGTTTCAGCATATGTTTCCATGAAATTAAATTTTCATTAGTTTTATTAATAATGTTTCCAAATCTCTAGTGGAGAAAAGAAAGTAAAATATGCTCTCCTGAACATAAAATTATCCTTAATTTGAAGTAAAGTACCTACTCCCATGTACTGGATGGTCATTTACTATTGTAACTGCTAAAATGAACTTTAATGAAACACCCTAACCCATGCATTCTCAATAGGATGATATTGCCCACAGAGGGCAAAAAGTGGTTGGGGATGTTATTGCAAAAATCTCACATATTACAATGGTTTTTGTTCCTCCAAAGGTCAGAGTACACATATAGATATACAGTGGTATTAACACCTAGTCATTTTAATTGTATTAATATATAATTGGGTGGGTGGTGATTAGAAAAAGTCTAAAAGGTACTTTAGGGGATTAATAACGAAGAAAGTTTGAGAAACACTGGGTTTTAGGTGCGAGGTTTACAGAGAGAACTTAAGCTATAGATTCAGAGTTTTTATTTTCATCAAAACCAAACAAAACAATATTTGGAAAGAAAAAAAAAAAACCCGACACAATGACAGGAAACAATGTCCTGTCCACTGCCACTGTCATCCTGGTGGCCCAAAGGGCCAAGTCTGTTTACTTGGTTAGTCTAATAGACAGAATTGCTAACTATCTTCATGTGCACAGAGGGACAGGGAAAGCAGTCACTCAGAACCTTCTGGTCCACAGAGACCCCAGGTCAGGTCTGCAAGTGACAACCACAGGTATGTATCCCACTGATCAGTCTGCTGCTGTAAAGTTATCCTAGGCTGTCATTGTCCACATACTTGGAGCCAAACAAAGGGCTTGGGGTAAATACAAATGTATGGAATCCAGGCACCATTCTGATGAGTTTACAGGCAATGTAAAACCACTGGGCAAAGACGGAAGTGAAATGTTAACGTGATTCTCCCCATTACCAAGACATAGAATTGCTTTCTGACAATGTTAAGAAACAGGGTATCTATGTTTGGTGTCTTCTGGCATTCACTTTTCGTCCACTGTATCTCCTGAATCCCCCTCCTGTGTCTCCACGTATTTAACGCACATGTTATTTCTGACTGCCGCAACCAGCACTCCTCTTGACGGCTCCTCTTTAACCTATTAAAGTGAAGCAAAGTGAACCCAGAGCACGCACTCTGACTTCCTTCTCATCCCACTCTGGTTGTTAATACATTTCCCTGACCCGAACTAAAACACTCCCATGTATGCTGAAGGGTTCCCCAATTCAGTATATTCAGTACTGAGTTTCCTTGAGTCCCCAACTAAAGGTCTGAAACTACTCCCAGGCATAATCAGTAGGTCCTCAAAACACATCACTTCCTTTTTTATTTTTATTTTTTCTCTCCACATTTCTGTATTTCTTACTTCAGTTAAGAGCCTACAGTCTAGAAATCAAAGGACTGTTTCATATTTCATTTACCATTAGAGTTGGGTAAATAGTACCCTGCCCGCTACAAAAATGTATGTCGCTATTCTAATTTCTAGAATCCATGAATGAGATTTTATTTGGAAAAAGTGTCTTTGCAGATATAAATTAGCATCTCAAGAAGAGATCATTCTGGATAATCAGAGTGTACCCCAAATCCAACAACAAATGTCCTTATAAAAGAGGCACAGAAAGAGGAGAAGGCATGGGCAGAAGAAGCAGAAAATGTGACAAAAGAAGAAGAAATTAAAGTTGTGCAGCCATGGGCCAAGGAGCTCCTGGAGACACCAGAACCCGCACAGGGCAAGGAATGATTCTCCCCTAGTGCCTCAAGAGAGAGCTTCCCAACAACTTGATTTCACACTCTGGCCTTTACAACTCTGAGAGAATAAACTTCTGTTATTTAGAGCCACCCAGAATGTGGTTATTTGTTATGGCAGCCCTAGGAAATGAATACGCCCTTCCACCTCTTACAGACAATCAGTAAATAAGTCTTGTTTACAAAGAGATTATATTTATGCCTCTCCTAGCTCAGGGTGTTATTTTCAGACAGACTCCTGTCTACAATAGCTCAGCTCATATTGAAGTAGAGGTGATACCCTTTAGAAGAGAAAATCATAAATAAAAATAGCTCACCAGCTAACTTATCAAATTACTTCATGCAGACACCAACCATCTAGTGGACATTACTTTTTTTCTGATTGAATAAAATATAGCTCTACCTTTATTGCATGTTTTATGACGGAAAGGGGAGATTTCTTAGATCTTATTGTATGAACTGGCAACATTAAAATTAGCCTCTGTATGCAAAGCATCACTGATGACTCCAACCACATTCTAATCAAGATAGTTTAGTGGTTAAGACACAGCCTCCTAATTTGAGTTGACCAGGACTGCATTCTGGGATGATAGATACCAAGTGATCTTGCATAAGCTATTTACCTCTCTAGACTTCAGTTTCCTCACTGATAAAATAGGAATATCAATAATATCTATCTAATATGGTTGTTGAAAGGATTAACTAAAGTAGATAATACAGAGTTTTGCACCTATTAGGCTCCCAAGGAATAGTTCTTGTAACGAGGGCTGCTAAGGGTAGTATCCATAGTTTAATCTGATGCCAAGGTAGTAAGAGGCCCTGATAATTAAGGGAGTCTCCAAAAACCACACAACCGACTCTTTGGAAAAGACCCTGATGCTGGGTAAGACTCAAGGCAAAAGGAGAAAGTGGAAGCAGAAGATGGGATTGTTACATAGCATCACCGACTCAATGTACCTGAGTTTGAGCAAACTCTGGGAGATAGTGGAGGACAGGGAAACGTGGCTTGCTGGCAGTCCATGGGTTGCAAAGAGTCAGATGTGACCTAGAGACTGAACTGAACAACAAAGTCCCTGGAGGTTACAAGAAATCTCTGCTTTTATTGCCTGGGGGTCATATCCCATGGCTCTGGCCAAAGACTCCAAAGAAGCAGCTGCTCAAAAGTTGAAAATATTGACAATTTTCACACACAAAAAAATTATTTTAGATAATGTTGACCCTTTTAGATAATCTTTCAAATGTGAGAACTTTGAGGTTCTAATATTTATGGTGATAAAGCCCCTGGCATTTCACCTCCTTCCTGTGCTCCCCAGTAAAGATGAGACAAGTGAAGAAAGATACCAAGCTCCTCTCCCAATCTCAAAGATTACCTGCAAAACTGAAATGTAAGAATTTTGTTAAATGTAGGATACAGTATATGAAATACCTGTCAATACTTAGTTTTCCGTAATAACGTCTAAACGGGCATTTGAACGCTTTCAATATTTATGTACTTTTCAAATGTCTAAAGGCAAGAAAGAGGTAATAGGCAATCTTTTCTCTATGTAAAAGTCTTGTGTGAGATCACCCTCCACTAGTAGAGAGCAGATTCCATTTCAATAGCGTTAAAAGAGAAAAACACATCAGAATGAAGTGCGTCTCAGTACAATTCCTTTGTAAACAGCTTGTAGGGAAAATGTGCTGCTAGAAACATATCACTGACTACAATTACTCAAAGTTAAAAGGCTTTCCAAGACTTTTAATTATCTTCCTTTCCAGGAGCCGTTTGGTATAATTTTCAAATTCATAGTATGTCACAAATAATAATCTGAGATCAAGTTTTTCACAAAAGTTAATATGATTTAGATAGTTGAGTTTCGATTTATGAAAAACAAAACAACAAAACCTAACTAGGTTTATAATGTGTCCTTAGGGGAGCAGGCTTCAGCACTGAATGCTTGCTAATACCCTGTCTGCTTGACTATATCCCTTCCAAACTTGTGGTATTCTAAAGCAATTCTTTCTGGTGCTGAGCTCAGTCACTCACTCCTGTCTGCCTCTTTGAGACACCACAGTCTGTAGCCCACCAGGCTCCTCTGTCCATGGAATTCTCCAGGCAAGAATACTGGAGTGAACTGCCATTTTCTTCTTCAAGGAATCTTCCTAACCCGTGTATCAAACCTGTATTCCCTGCGCCTGCTGCATTGGTGGGCGGATTCTTTACCACTGAGCCATCTAGGAAGCTCGAAAGGCAATTCTGGACATATAGCTAAAATGTGATACCAGAGAGAAGAACCAAACAGTAGCATTTTGGATTGGAAGAAACCAGGTGATGAAGAGAGATTTGTCTCTGAGTGCGGCTCCTGGCCGCAGCATTGTTTGGGTATTTAACACAAAAAAACACAAAAAACCCTACAGATGTCCCAAACCATGGAACAGACTTTCAAATTGTCATCATAATGAAGCCAAATTTTATAAACTCTTCTACTTCTTAATGATCTCAACACATACAAGCAGAGGCATGTAATACTTGGAAGCACAAACTCTGAACCCAAATGTCTCCATTTGAATCTGGACTCTCCCCTCACTCAGCAAGACCTTGGGTGGGTACTCTGATTCTCTGTACTCCAGTTTCTGTGTCTGTGTAATGAGGTCTCTAGCAGTACTGCCTAAAAAAATAATTAAAACTGAATGAATACACATACAGATTTTAGAACAGTACCTGGAATATAGGAAGTGCTATGTGAATATTTTCTATTATTATTTTATTTCATATAATTGAGATATTACTTCCCAAGTCATTAATTAATAAGGAAACAGGAATAAATATGATAGAGTTGGAAGCTGGTATAACTATAGCACAGGGGAAAAGAAAGGTCATAATTCTACCAGGTATATGGAATATTCCAGAAAAAAGTAAAGGAAGTAAAGTTTAGGAGAACACAGCCACGATTCAGAAAATAAGCTGAGCCGCTGAATAAGGATGCTATTTGATTCACACAAAATATAATATATGTAAGGAAAGTACTGTTCATCTCCTTTTAACCATACAACAGGCAAAATGATTTCTATAATCAGTGATCAAAAACATAGAGTTTAATATCAATGCTTCACTGAAAATCCTTCACCTACAAAATGCAGATGACAGCAGTAACTATCTGAAGTTATTTTCAGTGAAAAATGTATTTACACAGGGAATGATTCTTAGAACACTGTCTGACCCTTAATAAATACTCTTCCATGACACACACCAGTTTTAGCTATTAATCTATACATAATCTTCCCTGATATTGTTTGGAACAATTAAATCTTTCAATACAAGCCATTTCTTATTTGGTTGCTCTTTGTGGGTTAATAGCGAGAAAGGAAGTTGTTCAAATTTGGTGATTACAGTATTTGCTCATGATATCATGAACTCTGAGCGCTCAGCCTTGTGCTTTGCTGTGCACCAAAGGAACTTACTATCAGAAAGTATATATGCCATTCTTACGTGACCCCAAGCAAGAGAGAGCGCAAGCCTCTCAGTTGCACATCCCTGTAGACCAGAGAAATTGATCCCTTGGGTCTTATGTGAGAGGAGAGAAGTCTAAACCAGGAGCATAAGAAAGCCAACTGCACCTCTGGGATGGATAGGCCTGCTTTCAGGTTAAGGAAAGAGACAAAGTTCCCTCCACTCTGTCCTCAACACGCTCAGTCCTCTTTTGCTTATTTTCCTATTTTCTGTAGAATTATGCTTTACCCTGAAAAATACTCCCCCCCTCTCCTATATATATATATAAATAAAAATTATTATAAATATACAGATTATATATTGCTGAAAATGTAAGCCTAAAGGTATACATCACTTTTTGTCGTTGTTGTCCATAGAAATCTCCCAGTTTCTAAGAATGTCTAGCATGCAGCAGACAAGTAATCAACATATTTGGAATGAATGAATGGAGATCACTTTTATCCTCAAGAAACTCTGATCTGTAAACATGTAGGTTATACTGAAGCACCACTGTGTCACTTTGAGAATAAATCTGTTGAAAGTAGATGATACACATTTCTGAAGATGCACAAGACAAGTGATCTGTGCCTCAGTGGGAAACTACCAGCCCTCTTGCCCAGGAAGGAGAGTGTGGGGCTCTTTAAGACCATTGGATAATTTGCAGCAGTTTGTCCCAGTTGCCTCAAAGTAGATCAAAAACTTCCAGTGCCAAATGGCAAAACTCTCCAGACATTAAATCTCAAGATGGAATAGGAATGATCTAATAACAAGAATAAAATTGAAACCAAGAGAAAGAAGAAATTAGAAGGACGAATTGAAAAAAGAAAATCCTAATAAAGACAGTGGGGCTGGATTCTGCCAAATAAAACTGTTCATCATGAGAACTACTGTTGACCTGACCTGAAACACAAGTACAGTGGACCCTTAAACAACATGGGCTTAAACTCATAGGTCTAATTTTTCATCAGTTATTTTCAATAGTGAATGGCACAGAACTACACAGTTTGCAGTCGGTCGAACCTCCAGATGTGGAACCACAGATATTGAGGACTTGTGTATACAGAGGGCTAGCTATAAAAGTTATATGTAGATTTTTGTCTGTGCAGAGGGTTCAGCACTTCTAACCCCTGCATTGTTTAAGAGTCACTTATGAGATCCTTTAGGCCATCAGCAATATGGCTAATATAGTCTTAGTTATAAATCCTCTTTTATGGCCATAGAACTTGGTCTTTCTCTTCATCAAATTTAATCAAAATTATGAGAGAGAATCTTCATTGGTAGAGAGAACCCTCTGCTTCAGCGTCCTTTGTTCCCTGTCCCCACAAAAGAGGAGGGAATGCAAAAATAATAATTATTTGAAACTTAAAATACACGCAGCACTTGATTTGAAAATTCATTCATTGGATAAGACCAGTAAATTCAAAAAATGGAATGAGATGTGCCCATGAGGGTATCTAGTTCTTTTCAAATGACACACAGACCATTTCAATGATTCCTGTCCTTTCTGAAGGTTTTGATTCTCTGTTGGATAAAGAGACAACCTCTATGATACCAGGTGCCAGGAAAGCCCATTGTCATCAACCCGTCAGATCCAGCACATAGAAGATGACTCAGGAAGACCAGCAGAACAGCAGTGTATGCTGTGTCTCCTGTCACATTCGCTACACACTGACCAGGCTTTCTTCTGCGGCAACAAAGCAGAGGAGACCCAAAGAAAGCAGCAGAAAACACGTCTTCTCTACAGGAGGCAAGGCCAGTACTCCTTCCTCTTACTGCTCCTTTCTGTTTTACTTGGCTCTAAGGAAGCTCCAACTATCCCATAACAAAAGGCAGTGGCAATGGTAGGGAGGTAAGGTAGGGACACACTGGAGAATCAATATTTGTAAATGAAACAGCGTAGTCACTTTAGTTCTCTGAGTAATAAAATCTCCCTGTTCACCTCGAGCTACTGGGCAAATATAAGATCATCTGAGTGTGGTTTTTATATATCTCTGAACTCTTTACTTGACTTGCTAATGCGGGCTCAAATTCTTCAGCATCATCTATTTTATAAGGATTTGATTTCATATCTTAGATCTAGGGAATGGGATAATGTGATAGTTAAAGGGAATGGAAGCTATTCTGCTTTCACAAAAGAAAAGAGAGATGCTAATTTAGAAACCCTGGAAAGTGTGAAAAAAAAAAAAAAAGAGGGGGGTGCTGATATAGTGAAATGTACACAGAAATGGCAAATCCTATGATGTGAGGTCAAAGAAGCTGTACCCCTACAGAATGAAGTCCATTTATATGATTCTCATTCTTGGTGTTCAAACATTTACAAGTAAACTACTAAATATAATAGATTACAAGTTCGCTGAATCAGAAGAATCCCAGCTTTTGGTATGATTAAGTTTTAATTGTATTTCTCCTTTGGGATCACTAGTAGCTAATAAGCTCATGAAAATAGGTCTTTAAATAGCAGGAGTAGTAAAAGTCTCTCTGTGCACTATATTTTGATATGCTTGGTTGCCTAAGGCATTCTGCTGCCTGCAGACTCAAGTGTTTAGTTTTCATATCAATGAAATATCTAAATAATACTCAAAAAACTCTTCAATTTTCAAATAAGGTGATATCAGACAGGGAGCCAGGAGTAGATTTTTGTGTTAAACTAATCAATAGTCTTTTAAAATTACTACTACATGTTATTTATGAGAAAAGCAGGTTTAAGAGACATATCCAAAGGCACATTTCAGATTTGAAATAAATTTATTAGACTAAAAATTTCTTCTTTCCTGCTGTGTCTTTGAATGCTACAAGATAGATACCATGTCTACACACTCTTGTCTGTAATAAGTCTAAGTTTCTAGAGTGCTCAATGTATTCTGATGATAAACTGTTAGTAACTTTTCATGCTATCAAGGTATCATCTAATAAACTGTAAATACCCATATTGCTCAAATAAGAGTAGTGTGAAAATTATGTAAAGTCTTCCATGATAATATCTTTAATACAATGGGCAGTTATAGGGGGCATTTATATAATTTGTCAAATTGCTTATATTTTTTTAAAACATGCAAAGTATTACTAGAAGGAAGATTATTACTGACATTACAGTTCCATTAGGAGTATACTGGTTCTCAGAGCTATTCCAAGTATACTTTTGGGCAAACTGGCATACTAGAAGTGATCAAGACTTCTTTGGCTAAAAGTACAATTGGATCAGCATTGCAATGGTTGCCATCAGCTCTGCCTTTCTTTGCCTAAAATCCTTTAGAGATGGACCATTGTCTGCAGGTAAGTCAAGCTCCTTTCTACGACATGCTACCCTATTCATGAGCTTACTTGGGTCCTGTGCTTAAGTGCTCAGTCATGTCTGACTCTTTGTGACTCTATGGACTGTAGCCCACCATGCTCCTCTGTCCATGGGGATTCTCCAGGCAAAAATACTGTAGTGGGTTGCCACACCTTCTTCCAGTGCGATCTTTCTAATCCAGATCTCCCACATTACAGGAGAGTTCTTTACTGTCTAAGTCATCAAAGAAGCCTCCCAATATAGATAAGGACAAAATATATTTGTCAACCAGTGTCTCCACAGCAGGAGAAGGTTTACTTTTAGATGGCCACATTTATGTCTAAAAATTAATAAGAAATTTTATTCTTTCACAGAACAAGTTAAGTTTTTGAAGCTAAGAATTCTCCATGTCACTTCTCTCCATAATATAACAAAGAAAAGTCTGAGTTTTTAAACAGTGTCCTTGAAGAGTTTACAGCCCCTTGGCTAAAAAAAAAAAAAAATAGTGTAAAAGATGTTCTTATGGTATTTCTGATCTGACATGAAGTATATACCAACAGAATCCTTGCAAAAGAAAGGACAAAAGAAGCACTTCCAGGTTCTCTCCCAGTTTTGAGAAGGCAAGAGGTCTGGATAAGCATCTCAAAGCTGAGCCTTTGGAGGTTAGCTCCTCATTATGGTACTTCTGCCTCAGTCATTTTTAGGCTGCCAACTGTCATGCCATTGATCACACCCCTTTGCCCACAAAATCAATATCACTGAGTGCCCAGAGAAAACATCTGTTATAGACATGTAAGGCAGACCTCCTGACCACAACTGAACAAAATATATCAAAGTGCATTAACCATGGAATGATTCCTTAGGTTTATTTTGGTTAACAGGGATAATTTAAAGTAGGGAGATGACCCAAGAGAGAGATTTTCTACAGTTTTATAGATTTACCAACTTCTCTCTACTTAGGAGCCCTAATTTCCCACATGTTCATGGCTCTCCCTGGTGACTGTCTGTGGTTTAATAACATATGTTGCCTTGAGGGCTATGGAAGTACAGAGGCAACCAACTCTTTGTTCAATTGTAGGATTTGGGAAAGGGAACACTCAGTTCATAGTACTGAAAATAATTTCAGATAAAATTCTAACACTCCTCAAATACACAATAATTCTTAAGGTTATTTAAGCATGGAGTATTAGCAGAATTTATTTGAAGAAAAATTTTCCTTATTAAAAAAAAAAGCACCTTATTTATCTTAAAACCTCTTTACCCTAAAAACTTCTTAAATAACCTACAAATATCCATGTTAATGAAATAGTTATCTGTATCAACAAAAAGATGAAAGGCTTCCAAAATGTACTGAGTTCCTCACCAAAGAGCAATTTATTTGATTTCTGGTTATTAAGGAAAATTCAGCCTTGTAAAAAATGTCAGCAAGTGACTATTTGAACATGATAGTAAGGATAAAATGAAATTTTAGCCTTGGCTTGCCAAAGCACCCAGACCTACTGATTTCTTAGCATCTTATTAAGAAATTTGCTTTTCTTTGAATAAAACTTCAGATGGTTTTGAAAAAATTCCTGTAAGGTTTGGTCCCAAAACTGTTGACACTGAATTGCCAATGGTTAGGGGGAAAAAAAAAAAAAACAAGGAAAGCCTTAGAGGTATGGAGGTGAGCCTAACATTCTTTAATACAAATGGATAGCAGGGAAGCATGCCCTTGGCTACAAATTTTAAGAGTGTGCACATTCTCACACAAAAGCAAAATTGAAGATTCATGGAATTTTTTGAACAGACTCAGCAACATAGCAAATAAACTCCATACATGGGCACACATGCATACACACGTACATCTCAAATCTCTTCTTAAATCTGGGGGCAAGGTTGTATCTCAGTTTTTCTCTACTCACTAGCTGAGGATGACACCAGCAACTTGCAGTTAGCTGTCCCTAGAACACAATCCAGGTACTGCCCTTAAGGCTCACCTGGGGAAGCCAGATAAAGAGCCAGTTCAGACCTTTCACTTGTATCAGACCTGGATTTCTTCTCAGCAGGGAGTGCCAATGGTGCCAAATAGTGCTAGACTAATTGGGGCTATTTGGCTCCAACTCCTGTTATACACACACACATACATATGTGTGTGTGTGTGTGTGTATGTATGAAGAAGGAAAAATAACCTTAATATTTTTGAACTTTTATATATATATATCTAGCCACCTTATGTTCCTCTTGGATGTTTAAAAAACTGACCATTCTAAAGCTTGGGAACTTTAACAATATAGGAAAGAAGTTCTTGTTTATTATGATTTATTACTACTTTACCCACTAAATATAATTTTGGCTATCATCTTGTTGGAATGGCTAATTATGCATATTTTCATTTAATACAAACAATCACCCTGCATAGAAATAAATTATAACATGCTACAAAAATCACTATTATGGAGGGGCTTTTTAAAAAGACAGATGTTCATATGCGTTATGAAAAACAGGTGGACATTAGAACATTTTCAACAATGCCGTCCATAGAAAATAACTACTATACTTTGTAATAGATCATTTCAACAAGTTTTCTTGGAGTCTCTACCACCAAAGGAATTCCATTTGACTAGGAATTCCCACTGGTCTAAGAATTCCTAAAATGAAAGTCCATTCATATCTATATATATTCCAGAATCTCAATTGGGTCCCATTCTAATTATGCAACTTGGCTTTCATCTTTAGGCTGACATCAGTTCAGTTCCATCGCTCAGTCGTGTCCAACTCGCGGACCCCATGGACTGCAGCACGCTGGGCTTCCCTGTCCATCACCAACTCCCAGAGCTTACTCTAACTCATGTCCATTGAGTCAGTGATGACATCCAACCATCTCATTCTCTGTCGTCCCCTTCTTCTCCCGCCTTCAGTCTTTCCCAGCATCAGGGTCTTTTCCAACGAGTCAGTTCTTCACATCAGGTAGCCAAACTGGCTGACATATAAACCTATTTTTAGTCAATATTCTTGATATTTCCTGTTTCTACTAGATTAACTCTGACTTTCTGAATTTTCTTCCCATAGAAAATGTGTTCCTTTAAGGCTTGCCACAAGCTCACCTCTTTTGTGAAGCCTTCTGACTCTGGTCCACGTGGGTCTCCTTTTCTCTTTTAAATTCTCACTAGGCTTAGCGTTTTATCAGATGTAGCATTTGGTTGCATCTGTGTACTGACATCTCTCTTTCTTTCATGTGTGTTAACCTTGTCTCCTCAAACAGATGGTAAGAAACTTGAAAATACAAGTAAGGCTTTAAAATTATTTTGTATCCCTTGGAAAAGGCTATGAAATGTATAGAGAATGCAATTTTTAAAATTAAAAAGATATTCGTGGGGAGGGTATGAGACCCTTTCTCCCTGGAAATATCCTGGCCTTAGATAGTACAGCCACATCAGGGTGACATCTGAAAGGGAACATGGTGCCAGGTGCACATTTGTGCTACAAAACATGAGATCTAAATTTTATATTGTTTCTAAAATTATTCCAAGTACTTTCTTAGATACTATAATTATTTCATTTAAGTTGGCCTCTGTGTGTTGACTATAAAAAACCTATTTATAATGGGAAAACATAAAACTTGAAACAGGTGATTTACTGAATACAGTAGAAAATGCATGTGAAAGTCACTGAGTTGTGTTTGACTCTTTGCGACCAGGCCAGAATGCTGGAGTGGGTAGCCTTATCCCTTCTCCAGGGGATCTTCCCAACCCAAGCATTGAACCCAGGTCTCCCACATTGCAGGCAGATGCTTTACCAGCTGAGCCACAAGGGAAACCCAAGAATACAGAAGTGGTTAGCCTATCCCTTCTCCAGGGGATCTTCCTGACCTAAGCATTGAACCCAGGTCTCCTGCACTGCAGGCAGATTCTTTACCAACTGAGCTATCAGGGAAGCCCTAGAATATGCATATAGGAAATATATAAAACCAACTGTTTATCATCTGGATTTTACTGTTTTTAAGAGATCCATTGTATCTTCAAGTATTTAGGAACAAAGTTGTCATTATTTTACTTTCCTAATCTGGTATTCAATATTTACATCCTAATTTAATGGTGGTGAATGGGGCTATTATCTTGGATGCATTTTGTATCTGTGGATAGATTACGTTTATAACATCTTCAGACTCTAAAATAAAAGACAGACATTTCCAAGAAATGTAAAAGAAGAGATGGGTGCTAAAAATCCATCAGGAAATGTATCTAGAAGATCGTTCATATCTCCATACTTATAATCAGAACTACACAGTAGGATAAATCAAATAATCAAGGATGGATTATTCCGTATGTTTTGGTGAGCAGATTATAGCACATACTGTTCCCCTAACAGGTTTGCACTAACTAAAAGAAGGTACAATACTTTTACATTTGCTGGAAAATATTATTCAGACTACAGAAATAATGTTGAGAAGTTTACAATGTGATTTCTGCTTCACTTTGGTAAGTTTTGAAAACCAGAAATATAAAGATAGGCAGGGTTCCACTCAGTTACTCATTTGTGCATATTTTCATTTGGGGTAGGACTTTACCACAAAGCTATATATGTATATATATATACACACCCATATATATAGGAGAAGGCAATGGCACCCCACTCCAGTACTCTTGCTTGGAAAATCTCATGGACGGAGGAGCCTGGAAGGCTGCAGTCCATGGGGTCGCTGAGGGTCGGGCACGACTGAGTGACTTCACTTTCACTTTTCACTTTCATGCACTGGAGAAGGAAATGGCAACCCACTCCAGTGTTCTTGCCTAGAGAATCCCAGGGATGGGGGAGCCTGGTGGGCTGCCGTCTATGGGGTCACACAGAGTCGGACACGACTGAAGTAACTTAGCAGCAGCAGCAGCATATATATAAATCTTTATATTTACAGTGAAATAATTATGCATTCATTAACAATAATGAATTTGACTAACTAAAAAATTAAACTATAAAAATTTATATTGTATCATACAGGTGAAGGGATGCGCTCATCCTGCAAATAATACAGAAAGGCAGAGAGGTTAAATCATTGGCCGTGTCTTTGTCCAGCAGTGGAGAAACAAGACTTCTGCTAGAATAAATAAATAAATATGTGAGCTATCACCTGACAACTTTTAGAATGGATATTATTAAAAATCAAGAAATAAAAAGTTCTGGTGAGGATGCAAAGCAAAGAAACTCTGTGCACCGTTGGTAGGAATGTAAACCAGTACAGCCACTATGGAACACAGTATGGAGGTTCCTCAAAAAATTAGAGAGACCCTACTCTATGATCCAGCAATTCCATTTCTGGATATTTATCCAAAGAAACTGAAAATACTAACTCAAAAAGATATCTGCACCCTACATCCACTGAAGTCTTATTTATGATAGCTAAAATACGGAAATGATCTTAACGTTCACCAACAGATGAATGAATAAAGCAACTATGGCTCACAACACACTCAGACACGCACCGTGGATTACTATTCAGCCTTAAAAGGGAACAAAATCTTGCCATTTGTGACAACATGGATGGACCTTGAGGGAATCAGGCTAAGTTAAATAAGACAAATACCATGTGCTACCACGTACATGTGGAACCATGTGAACCCATGAATTGTAGCCCACCAGATTTGTCCATGGAATTCTCCAGGCAAGAATACTGGAGTGAGTTGCCATTTCCTTCTCCAATGCGGAACCACAAAAATAAACAAACGAACAATCTCATAGATACATAGAATAGACTGGTGACTTGCCGGAGGCAGGGGAGAGTAGAGAGTGAATAGAATTGATGAACAGGATCAAAAGGTACAAATTTCCAGTTAAAAAATATATAGGTCATGGGGATGAAATGTACAGCATAGTGACCTCAGTTAATAATACTGTACAGGAAAATTTTAACTCGCACCCGTGAGAAGGCTAAAGGTCAGGTTAAAACTTTACTAGGCGGAAGCCCCGCTGCCCTGAGTACAATCACAGGTTTGCTCAAGCTAAGTTTACTCAAGATAAGTTTGCCCAAGATAAGGAAGTAGAGGCAGTAATAAAATAATAAAAAAAGGAAAAAAAGGACCTTGCCAAACCGTAACTGCCACAACGAACAGCTCGATGTTAGTTTCAAATAGACCAATGGTAGTTGGCCAAGTAGCTTAGACCCTTTCCCCCAAACCTAAAAAGTATAAAATGTCTGTTTTAAATAAAGGCAGTTGCAACTTGGTTGGTCTCCCTGGTGGTCTCTGTGGTGGACGGTCTCTAACAAATACTGCACTGCATATTTGAAAGTTGCTAAGAGAGTAGACTCCTAAAGTTCTCATCACACACACAAAAGATTTTTCGTAACCCGATATGGCAATAGATGTTAGCTAGATTATTATAGTGATCATCTCTGAGTATACATGAATATCAAATCATTATGTTTTAAACTTGAAAGTAAATAATGTTATATGTTCATTATATTCCAATTAAAAATACATAGAAATGGTATAAAATGTACTTATATGTGCTCTTTGCAAAATTAGCTAGAGTGAAAAAAATTAGAAATAATCTGATTGTCCAATATTGGTTAAATAAATTATGCAATCAATAACAGTTAATAGTAAACATTCAAGAATGTCTGATAGCCTCAGAAAATGCTCAAAACATAGTAAATATACATGATATATGTATATACCTAAAAAAAAATTCTTAAAAATTATCCTAATGTTCTCAGTTATCTCTGGTGGTAAAATTGAAGTGATTTAAAATTGTTAATTTTACTTTCTTATATATTCTACATCGTTTATAACTAATATCATTAGTTTTATAACCAAAATATAAAACAAATGCCAATTTGTTTAGCTGTCTAAGGAAACAGAAATGATGGATAATGTATACTTTGCATTCTATATTTTAAACCCAATTAATAACGCTCTTGAGGTTTTCCTTCCTAAGCATGAAAAGCAGACGAAAGAACAATGAGATGCGAACTAAGAGTCAATAAAAGTAACTGCAGAATTGATTTAAACTAATAACAATTAAATACGTCTGACAGAAACATGTTCTTTCTCTTTTCCTTCACGCAAAGAACAAAAACAGTCAATAATCATGCTTCAAATAACCTTCGCACTAACTGGACAAAACTGATGAAAGCTTGATTTTGCCAGATCCCTCAATGCCACTTATTTTCTGTATCACAGCAGTTGGAACTGATTATTGAAGGCCCATACTAGGAATTTAAAAAATTTCTAGACCCTGGAATCCTTCCAGTGATAACACGCAAGCTACTTCAGTTAGATTCCAGTCACTGACACCACGGGCTTTCCAGATGGCCCAGTGGTAGAGTCTGCCTGCCAGTGCAGGAGCCACAGGAGAGGCAGGTTCAATCCCTGGGTTAGGAAGATCTCCTGGAGGGAGAAACGGCAACCCACTCCAGTATTCTTGCCTGGAGAATCCCATGGACAGAGGAGCCTGGTGGGCTACAGTCCACTGGGTCACAAAAGGGTTGGAGATGACTTAGTGACTGAACAGCAACACACCATAGGTGTGCACTAAGCATTAGAAGGGTTGGAGAGGAGAAAGGAACTTTGATACTTTTGCTAAATTAATTGTTGCTGGTTACCATCTTCATGCCATAGTCGGTTCTAATTTATTTCCCTTTTAAGTAGTCCCTTACTTATCTGGGATTTCTGTGTGGTTTCATCAGTTACTTAGGATTTGTGAGACACGTCAGTTCTGCATGTTATATTCTAAATCAGGATGCATTTGGTTTCTAAGAAGCAACATTTGAGGAACTTGGGGTGGTATTTATTACTTTTTGAACGTTATCCAAAAATCTTAGTTTTAAAGCTACACTCTGTTCTAGAAGACTGGTTAAAATGCATCCCTTTTTCTTCAGCATTTTAGGGTATTCTGAAATGAATAACATACTCAAGTAAACAGAAGCAATCAATAGCCCAAACAGAAACCAAAGAATTAAGACATTTAAGTTACAGTGTTAAGTATAAAGCCCTTCCAATGTCTAATATCTATTTTAAAATGTATTATTATTTCTAGGAAATACTTTGGCTACAAAAGAAAAATATGTATAAATTCACAGTCTCTCTTTTAATAAATCTCAGAGTTTAGTAATTATGTTTCTGCATCTGTATTTTACCCATACACATAAATAAGTAAATATATTTTTTATTTAGCCAGGACATTATTAGAGGAAAGTATTTCAGACACAAGTATTTCAGACGAGCAAGAAAATTCAAATAGCATGCACCATAATTGTTCTACATGCACTGTGTCTGCAGCTGTCTACACAAACTAATGTTTTGGGTATAATGAATACTAACGCTTCCTGGAGGTAATTGTCCTATTATACTCAGAGTTCAGCAGTTAGGTTTATTAATATTAGGTGGCACAATGTTTTCAGTGAGGCAATCAAGTTTGCTTCAAAGCAGGCTACTTCAGGTTACAGTGTTTATTGACTACTCGAAATGCAATTATGAAAATATCATTGAATTTTCAGTGTTCCTGTGGTTAAAATATTCACTTACTGCAGGGCTGAGCTTCTACTATAAAAAGCTTAAAGCTACTGACCCCCATTTAGCAAAGTTCGATACGGAGAACGCGTATTCTTTCCCACAGCTTCTGCAATTATCAAAGCAAAACATGCTATTAGGTTCTTTAATCAATGTTTGTTTTCCACTTGCAGAAGCAGCTGCCCCGATAGGATATTTAGCACCTGTAAGGCTAATTTTAGGCTGTATTTGACTCTTCGGGTTCCTGGGCTCTTTTATGGCAAGAGCTGTACAAATTTTCTAGCTCTCCTTGGGAGTACTTCACCCTGAGAGCTTAACCCAGAGAGCAGTGGAAATGAGAGATGAAGAGAAGGAAAAAAAAAAAAAAAAAAAAACGATAGCCTCGTTCATCCTCCTGACAATGTAATACTGATCCCTGCACCACAGGGACTGGCTGGACCAACCTGAAAGCCTCGAGGCTTCTGGAACTGACTCCAGCCACTTTCCAATCTCATCATCATCCTCCACTGTCCGTCCGCACCCCTTTCCTCCCTTCCTTTTCTATTTACAGTTGTGAAAATATCAATTAACAATGGGGGAAAGAAAAGACAACTGCTAGTCAAGCTTTAGAATCCATCTATTTAGTTGCAGAAATTTCCAACTAGCTTCAATTCAATGACTCAATAAGAAATTAAAAGGTTGTTATTTTTTTGTGCTTTGCTGATTTGGGGCTGGGCTTTGATTCTTCAGATCAGAGTTCTCTGTGCTGGTAAGGATGGAGTCTAAAATGGATGGCCTCTCTTCATTCTCGCCAAAAGTGAGAATGGAAGAAAAGACTGGTGAAGTTCAGTCGGCTTTGGAGAGTAACTGCTTAGTGGTCACTGATAGGATACTTGAAGACAGACACCTTAATGGCTGTAGAGTCTGTTCTAAATCTTTGCTTTCGGGAAAAGCAGGTCAAAATATTACTCTAAATATTTCAGAAAAATATTGGACCATGGTCCTTGTGGTTTTTCAGTGAACTTTATACACACACACACAGTGATAACCACTACCACCTTGAGATAGTTAGTAAAATGGTAAATATAGTTAAGACTGTCAAAAAAGAAAGCCATCTATTAAAAACATTTTAAAAGTCAGAAGAAAAGAACAATAATTCTATGATCTCACGTATCTTTCCATGGATGGTTTGCTTCTCAATTTATGGAATGACCATAACTATGGAAAAGTTTCCAGAGTAAGAAGGAAGACAGGAAAGAAAACATGTTTTACTGAACAGACACTGGGGGACTATGTTTTCATGCACGTGCCCTCATATAACCTCCTTATCAACTTTCTGAGTATTTGCCATCACTTATGTAGAAGACAAAGTAGGTTCTGAAAGATTTAAAGCAAAAACATCTAATAGAAGTTTCTGCAGGATATAAGTTTCTATAAACCTATACTTTCCAAAATGGTGGCTACTGGCCTCTTGTGTCTATTGAATACCTGGCATGTGGCTATTACATTTAAGAAACAAATTCTAAATTTTAATTTTAACTCAAATTTGAGTAGGAACACATTGGCTAGAGGCTACCATATAGGACAATGCAGGCATTAAAGGTCATATTGCAAACAGATTCTTGAGGAGGCAGTTTGGTTTTTTGTTTTGCATTAATTAGACTTTGAGGAATTTTTTAGTTTGTATGCAGGTACTTTGTTAGATCTAATGAACCATAATCTTATTAAAATTGCAGAACTTGTGTCAAAACTTTTGACGGAATTTTTTCAATGAAAATGTTGATTACTTTGCCATTATTAAGAAATGAGCCCTCTTTATTTTTTATTTTCTTTTGTATTTTATTCAGCGGATTGATTTGTTCAATACTTAGTTTCAGGATTTTAAACAACACGCTTATTTTAAGGCTAAACATGTTATCTTGTCTATAATCGATAAGGTAAATTTGAATACTATTATTTCTCTTTTGACTGGAAGAGATTTAACCTCCATAAACTAGTAAGACAAGGACATAGATTATGTCAATATTCTTCAAGCTACACGCATGCAAGAAGCACTTCCTGTAATAATACAGTTAACTTTGGTTGACTGACCTTTGAACCTGTTGATCCAGAATCATTTTTAATAATGTAGGGACTTAGTGTCCTAGCATGGAAATAACAGCTAATAGAGAGAACTCATTGGTAGAATAAGATCCAAAAGTGAACAAGAAAGCAAGCATCGGAGATCATAAAAAGAAGGGCAGAAAGAGAGGGTCAACTTTGCAAGGTAGGAGAGCAAAGCAGGGAGGAGGAGAGGGAGGAGACAGGTAGGAAGAAGATGAAAACACAGAGCATTTAGAAAAGGCACAAATAGCATTTGAAAAGAAAGTCAAAGTCTCATTTTGACCAGTCATAATCTTTCAAATGGCACACTGAGTTATCCTCCACACATTAAGATGCCGAAAGCAGAGCTGGGGGCCTGAGAGAAGTAAGGGTAAGGCTAACACACTTATTAGAGAATTTTACTGTTTAAAATTTGTGGCTGTTTAGCTGTTTAAGTTGTGTCCGATTCTTTTGTGACCCCACGGACTCCTCTGTCCATGGGATTTCCCAGGCAAGAATACTGGAGTGGGCTGTCATTTCTTTCTGCAGGGGATCTATCTTCCTGACCCAGGGACTGAATTCACATCTCCTGCACTGGCAGGTGGATTCTTTACCACTGAGCCATCTGGGAAGCCCTGTATCTACTGTATACTATGTGGTATTTATACAGGTTGGGGAAAATCCTCCACACAAGACAGAAATAGTTGAGTCCAAGAAAAATGATCTGCATTTAAAATTCTGTCTGGCATTTGGGAAAAGAAGTGGGAATGCAGGCAACCCACCTCTAATCTTTCTCAAGCTCAGTTCACTCAGTGATTACTGGAAACCTTATTTTCACTTTCTCCACTCATATCTTTTTGGATACCAAGTTGTGGTAGAAGAATTTGTATAAGAATATTATATATATTGTTGAATTATAGTTCACTTACAGTATTATATTAGTTTCTGGTGTACAGCATAGTGACTAGTATATTTATAGATTATACAAAATTAAAAGTTGTTACAAAATAAAAAAAAAAGAATATTATATATAATAATACTTATAATATATATAAGAATTCTTGTACAATATTATAAATTTCTATACATCTATTGGGGTAACATATGTGTCCAACCTAATTAAGCATTTGCCCACATTTCTAGATTCACTAAAATAAATATTTCAAATATACCTCAGGTAATTAACAAAAAGATGACAATATTTTAAAGATTTTGAAACATCTGATATGTATATTTCACTATTGCTTCAGACAGTTAAGGTGCACAGTGCTATGCAAAGTTGCTCAGTGTTTCAAAATATTCCAAATATGTAATATAAATCTAATTACTAATTAAATCAAATTAATAACTGTTAGCACTATAGTCATCTGATAAAGAAACAGAGACAACACTTCAATTACTCTTATTTTTTTACAATTTTTAAAAATTTTAGTTGAAAACCATTTTTTTAATTTTTTCCATTAAAAGATAAATTTTTAAAAATTTGTAACGAAAGAGTAATTCAAGTGTTGTCTCTATTTACTTTTAATTGAAGGATAATTGCTTTACAGAATTTTGTTATTTTCTGTCAAACCTCAATAACAGCCAGCCATAGGTATGCAAATATCCCCTCACTTTTGAACCTCCCTCTCATCTCCCTCCCCATCCCATCCCTCTAGGTTGATACAGAGCCCCTGTTTGAGTTTCCTGAGCCATACAGCAAATTCCCCATTGGCTATCTATTTTACATATGGTAAGGTAAGTTTCCCTGTTACTCTTTCCATACATCTCACCCTCTCCTCCCCTCTCCCCCACTCCATGTCCATAAGTCTATTTTATTTGTCTGTTTCTCCATTATTGCACCACAAATAAATTCTTCAGTACCATATTCTAGATTCTGTACATATGTGCTACTATATGATATTTATCTTTCTCTTTCTGCCTTACTTCACTCTGTATAATAGGCTCTAGGGTCATCCACCTCATTAGAACTGACTCAAATGCATTCCTTTTTATGGCTGAGTAATATTCCATTGTGTAAATGTACCACACTTTATCCATCCATCTGTCAATGGACATCTAGGTTGCTCTCATGTTCTAGCTATTGAAAATAGTGCTGCAATGAACAATGGGATACACGTGTCTTTTTCAACTTTGATTTCCTCAGGGTATATGCCTAGGAGTGGGTTTGCTGGATCGTATGGTGGTTTTATTCCTAGCTTTTTAAGGAATCTCCATACCGTCTTCCATAGTGGCTGTACCACTAACAGTACATAGAACATTCCCTTTTCTCCACACCCTTTCCAGCATTTATTGTTTGTAGACTTTTTGATGATTGACATTCTGACCGGGGTGAGGTGATATCTCATTGTAGTTTTGATTTGCATTTCTCTAATAATGAGCGAGCATCTTTTCATATGTTTGTTAGCCATCCGTATGTCTTCTTTGAAGAAATGTCTGTTTAGGTCTTCTTCCCACGTTTTGATTGGGTCATTAATTTTTCTGGTATTGAGTGGTATGAGCTACTTGTATATTTTGGAAATTAATCCTTTGTCAATTTCATTTACTATTGTTTTCTCTCATTCTCAGGGCTGTCTTTTCACCTTGCTGATAGTTTCCTTTGCTGTGCAAAAGGTTTTAATTTTAGTCAGGTCCCCCTTGTTTACTTTTGTTTTGATTTCTGTTACTCTAGGAGATGCGTCATAGGGGATCTTGCTTTGATTTATGTCATTGAGGGTTCTGCCTATATTCTCCTCTAAGCATTTTATAGTTCCTGGTCTTACATTTAGGTCTTTAACCCATTTTGAGTTTATCTTTGTGTATGGTGTTAGGAAGTCTTCTAATTTCATTCTTTTACATGTAGCTGTCCAGTTTTCCCAGCACCACTTTTAGAAGAGGCTGTCCTTACCCACTCCAGTACTCCTGCCTGGAAAATCTCATGGACAGAGGAGCCTGGTGCGGTGCGGTCCATGGGGTCGCTAAGAGTCGGACACGACTGAGCAACTTCACTTTCACTTTTCACTTTCATGTACTGGAGAAGGAAATGGCAACCCACTCCAGTGTTCTTGCCTGGAGAATCCCAGGGACGGCATAGCCTGGTGGGCTGCATAGTCCATTCTATGGGATCGCAGAGAGTCGGACATGACTGAAGTGACTTAGCAGCAGCAGCAGCAGCAGTCCTTACCCCACTGTATATTCTTGCCTCCTTTGTCAAAAATAAGGTACCCACAGGTGCATGGGTTTATTTCTGGGCTTTCTATCTTGTTCCATTGGTCTATGTTTCTGTTTCTGTGCCAGTACCACACTGTTTTGATGACTGTAGCTTTGTAGTTTAATATGAAGTCAGAAAGGTTGATTCCTCCATCTCCATTCTTCTTTCTCAAGACTGCTTTGGCTGTTCAAGGTCTTTTGTGTTTCCATATGAACTGTGAAAATTTTGTTCTAGTTCTGTGAAAAATGCCATTCGTAATCTGATAGGAATTGCATTGAATCTGTAGATTGCATTTGGTATTACAGTCTTTTTCAGAATATTGATTCCTTCTACCCAGGAACATGGAATATCGCTCCCATCTGTTTATGTCATCTTTGATTTCTTTCATCAGTTTCTTATAATTTTCTGTGTATAGTTCTTTTGTCTCCTTAGGTAAGTTATTCCCAGATGATTTATTATTTTTATTGAAATGGTGAGTGGGATTGACTCCTTAATTTTACTTTCTGATTTTTCCTTGCTAGTATATAGAAATGCAAGTGACTTCTATGTATTAATTTTGTATCCTGCAACTTTGCTAAATTCATTGATTAGCTCTAGTCATCTTCTGATACCATCTGGGGCTTGGGTCTCTGAGCACATGGGTTAGGGAAGGAGGGGAAGAGCAGGTTTAGCAGAAAAAATGAGTTCGGGGCAAACTGTGTTTAAGGTATACATAGGGACTCTGAGGGAGGTGCCTAAGGGGATTGTCTAAGAGGATATAGAAGGGTGTGGTGTCTTGGAGAGAGGTCTGAACTGGTCAGGACAGAAATGAAGAGGAAGCCAACAACAGTGAGAAATGGGAGAGGCTGCTTGGAAAAGGCAATGGCACCCCATTCCAGTACTCTTACCTGGAAAATCCCATGGACAGAGGAGCCTGGTAGGCTGCAGTCCATGGGGTTGCTAAGAGTCAGACACGACTGAGCAACTTCACTTTCACTTTTCACTTTCATGCATTGGAGAAGGAAATGGCAACCCACTCCAGCGTTGTTGCCTGAAGAATCCCAGGGACGGGGGGGCCTGGTGGGCTGCCGTCTATGGGGTTGTACAGAGTCAGACACGATTGAAGTGACTTAGCAGAAGCAGCAGAATGTACAGTATCATGTCATCTGCAAACAGTGAGAGCTTTACTTCTTCTTTTATGATCTGGATTCCTTTTATTTCTTTTTATTCTCTGATTGCTGTAGCTAGGATTTCCAAAACTATGTTGAACAGTAGTGGTGAAAGTGGACACCCTTGCCTTGTTCTTGATCTTAGGGGTAATACTTTCATTTTTTCACCATTAAGAACAATGTTTGCTGTAGGCTTATCATATAAGGCCTTTACTATGTTGAAGTAGGTTTCTTCTATGACCATTTTCTGAAGAGTTTTAATCATAAATGGGTATTGAATTTTGCCAAAGGCTTTTTCTGCATCTATTGAGATTATTATATGATTTTTATCCTTCAATATGTTAATATGGTGTGTCACATTGATTGATTTGTGTATATTGAAGAATCCTTGCATTCCTGGAATAAACCCAACTTGATCATGGCATATGAGCTTTTTCATGTTTTTTTGAATTCTGTTTGCTAAAATTTTGCTGAGGAGTTTTGCATTTATTTTCATCAGTGATGTCAGCCTGTAGTTTTCTTTTTTTTGCGTTGTCTTTGTCTTGTTTGGGTATCAAAACCAGAGGTGATGGGCCTCATAGAATGAGTTTGGAAGTGTTCTTTCCTCTGCAATTGTTTTAAAGAGTTTTAGAAGGATAGGCATTAGCTCTTTCACAGAAGAATTCTATCAGACACTTTGTACTACTTTTGATTATGAAGTACTGAACTTTAAATAAACAAAAAAATTATCAGAACAGTATTAAGTCTAAGATTAAAAAAAATTTTTTTTACATGTTGATTTTTCAAAATGTGGTTTGAGGCACAATTTTAAAGAAGCATGTATATTAATCTGAAAATTATATTAATACAAGATACAGTTACTCGCATACTCTATTGCTTTTTGATCTAAGTATATTTTACAGGATTCTAAAATTTATAATTAATTTATATTTAGAGTTATTAAATAATAAATATGTTCAACTGAGTAGTTTACTCAAAGGGAATTGATACAGATATAATGAATAGATATAGATATAGCACACATGACTATATACTAAAATATGAGCTTTAAAACACTTAATACTTAGCATTTGCATTATATTCATAACAGACAGGATTAGCTTTATATTTGTTTCCTATATAAATATGCTTTTGGAGAAAGAAATGGCAACCCACTCCAGTATTCTTGCCTGGGAAATCCCATGGACAGAGGAGCCTGGTGGGCTACAGTCGACAGGGGTGCAAATAATACAACATGACTGAGAGACTGAGCATAAATATGCTTTAATTTCATCGATAATTCTGAAGATATTTTGAGATCCTATCTTGTGACAGTCATCTTCTCTAGTGCAACTCCACCCTGAATTCCAAACTTTTAGCAACTAAACTCTTTCCTCAAATATACCTGTTTCTTTTAAGGAAGCCAATTATATAAAACATTAAAAAAGAAAAATAAAGAGTTAAGAGTGAGGTGAATAGCCTGGGTGTCCCATGTCCTGGCTCTTACTGGAAGTTTCTGAGAATTTTTAGACAATACCTTGGAACTACCATCGAGATGTGCTGGCACTTTTGTTTTTTTTTTTTTTCCCTCTAAATTGTTTGTTGACAAGTTGACAACAGTAACTTAGTGACAAATTTATCTTTGCAAGTTGGGATATTAAGAGGATAAGATGGTGGTATTTTAAATAGCCATGGCTTTCACTTTCCTTTCCTGTGATTAAAATTCAAGAGTCAACCTTCCCAACCAACCTAAAAATATAATTTTCTATGGGTAGATTTTATAATGATGAGTAAATTTTGATCCAGAAAAAGTGAAGAATTTTATATGTTCATCCTAGATAGTAAGGCCTTTAAAATAGACAAGTTATGCTTGAGCTAATCTTTTATAAGGTACTATCAAAGTCCCTGGTATGTTTATCTCTGAGAGCAAGTGTGTAATTTTTCTGTTATTATTGCACTGCTTGTCACAGATTGGCATGAGATAGCCCATCTGTGTACCAAGGGCCACTTAGAACACACAAGTCTTCCAAGTACACTTCTGGCAAAGTCCTCAGAATCTGCGACTGAAACTCAACTGTGTTGATACTGACAGTGCGATCATGTGTTTCCCTTTGTCTCTGTGGCTGGCATGGATTAATAGGCTGAGGCAGGAGTTGGGCATAACACAAATTGAAAATAATGGAGCATTTTGCACCAAAGGAGTCAGAGGATACGAACTACAATGGACAGAGGAAGGTGAGTAGGCTGAAGGCGGTAGCATGTGTCAGCAAGAAGCTGCACCAGCCGGGGCACACACGGCTTAGCACATCCTCACCTAATGAAGACCGGCCCCCCCCCCCCAACCCACCCCCGCTGCATGTCACTGTGCAATGCTATTTTGTAGGATATTCTACAGTAGATTTTACAGGGCAGCCTCATTATGGATTGATTCCCTGTGAAATTTGTAAGTAAAGTTTACCCGGGTGACATTTGTCAACATTTCAGGGGAAATGATGTACATGGACACAATTGTACAGAAATAGATTGTAATTATCATTTAAAATGGAGACTCATTGTAGACCATCAGTTCAGTTCAGTTCAGTCTCTCAGTCGTGTCCGACTCTTTGCGACCCCATGAATAGCAGCACACCAGGCCTCCCTGTCCATCACCAACTCATAGATCAGTGATTTAGGATTATGGGAGACATCCCCCAGATAAGCAGTTTTCTCTTGCATGCTGCATGCTAAGTTGCTTCAGTTGTGTCTGATTCTGTGACACTATAGACTATAACCCACCAGGTTCCTCTGTCCATGGGTTTCTCCAGGCAAGAATTCTGGAGTGTGTTGCCATGCCCTCTGCCAAGGGATCTTCCTGACCCAGAAATCAAACTTGTGTCTCTTATGTCTCTTGCATTGGCAGGCATGTTCTTTACCACTAGCGCCACTTGGGAGACCAATCCATAGTATGTACTATTTCTTATAAATATTCAAGAAATTTGCTGAATGAAAGAACAATGATTTATCAAAAAAAGATGTGTAGTACAAATATGATACATAATTTAGAAGAAAGAAAATGGAAAAGAAAATTATTGGTGCTTAGCATCTCTAGTATAATGAGAAAATAGAAGTGAACTTGGGATACTTCTTTTTACTTAAATGACAGTGATTCTTCATGGGGCATGTGAATGCAGGCCTGGATGAGTCTTCATGTCCCTTCCACACTATGAATCTATAGTTGAATCATTTAGTGGGAGTTGCCAAGTGAAGAATGTCCAGCTTGTCAAATCTACTGGTATGACTGCCCTACACACATCTGAGCATCAGCGTAGGGCAAGAGAAATGGGCTTTAAATGAAAAAAAAAAAAAAAAAATTTTTTTTTCAACTTAAAAAAATATTACTCAGATCAAAGAATATTAGCATTGGAGCAGATTTAGTGATCAGATATACAGCTATTTAGAATGAGCAATTAAAGAGTGGCCTTTCAAAACTGGAAAATACATTTTTAAAAAATGGAAATATTGTATCCTTAGACTTTAAATAGGTTTTCATAAACATTTGATATTATGGATCCATGCTATGGAGCTGGTTTTTGTTGTTGTTGTTGTTAATTTTGTTCAAATTCACAGCTAATGCCATTAAAACTCTAAATGAGCAGTTCTGGTGAGCAAATGCCTGCTAAGATTAATACACAGAATCCTGATATCTCTCAACTGTCTCATTAACATGATAACAGGCCCAAAGGAGTTTCAAATCCCTTAACACACAAAAGACATATTTTCTCCCATTTTTCCTTCACACCACCATAAAAATGGAAATTAAGCCACATAAAAAATCTTTCCAAAACATCAAGGGGCCAATCCAAATACATAAAATACTAGGTGTTTTTTTTTTTTTTCTTAATATTACACTCCAAAAGCCTTGTTGAAATGCTACTATGGAACTGACTTATATACACAAAAATCAAGGCGACTGAAAATGAGTCTATATTTTATCCCAAAGCCCGAACAATTAGGGCTATGGAAGTGACTGGGAAAAAGTAAATGATCAACTATATTAAGCTATTTGTTTTCCATCGAACCTAAGCATCACGTGTAGGTTAGAGATGGACTTTCAAAAATCTAATTGTGCACCTGCTTTCCAGGGTTTAAATCAAAACCATAAAGTTATTGCACCAAATCCTTTTGTGGTTTCATAAGGAAAAACGTAAAAACAAATTATCCTCTTTGTTATGGAGGATATGCTTTACAATATCACTGCGTGGTGACAACTCCTTGTCCTCCTGTCACTGTCTGTCCTTTAGACCACACTGCAGAAAAGCAATTTTCTGCCTCAAAAGCACTCTATTTTTTTTTAAGTTTGTCTCTGGGCAATTTTCAGGTCTACTAGAGCTGCACAACTGTATACAGATGAGAAAGACCCCAAATAGGGCAATTTATTTGATTCCTCCTTCTTCAAAACATTTAGCTGAGATTGCATATCCAACCTAGAAAGCCCAAAAACAAATATTCAAGAGTGACCCACAGAGACATATATCCTTTCTGTCAATTTGCATTAAACATATTTACCAAATAATGTAGACATCCCAGAGTTGTTTTTTGTTTAACGTAAACCTTTCTCACTAAAATTTTCCTAAGATAGTAAAATCAAGTTCTACTTAAAAAAAAAAAAAAGGTAAATCCCTAGAAATAGGTAGTTAAATACAGCATATGGAGTTTTCAGATGAAAAATCACTTAATTTTAAGTGGTCTGCTCATTTGAATCAGCAGTTTGGTTTTCTGGTTGAGGAGTAAAGGGCACCTTTGATGCAAAAATGTATTCCTCCAATGTTCAGTGGCTGATAATTTCACACTTATCAATGCCTGGCGCTGGCATGACCATAATAGCCTCCTGATGAAACCCTGCCCTCACACAGTATGGAATATTCCACACCAGTCTCTCCAGTCGGAAAACAAGTTTACTTATAATACTACCTGTTTAGAGGAATGATTTAAACATTGGATTCTTAGATTTAACTCCTGCTGACACATTTTTAAAAGACTGTAGTAACAGTCTTTTTCTACAACCATTAACTCTCTCAATACTGAATTACTACTCTCTAATCAATCATTTAATATGATAATAGATGCTTGCTTTGATCGGATGTGGTATTGTATGGTATAAGCTAGAATGTGAGCAATATTAAACACGTTTCTGCTAAATAACAATATTAAACATGCTTTGGCTGACTAGTGAGCAAATCCCCTATCCCAAAATTAGACTTTTTAATTAGAAAACGGTCATGAATATAAACGTAGTTCACAGAAAGGCTAACTCAGTGTTTCTATTATTCTCTGCCTTTCTTCCTACTACTGTTAGTGAGTGTATTTGTGTGTGTGTGTGTGTGTGTGTGTATGTGTGTGCGTGTGTGGGTGGGTGGGTGAGTGTTGTCATATGCATCTGTGTGTGCAGATGCACACACTTGTGTAATTATCAGTGCCCTTCTTTTTTTTTTTTCCTTTCTCTCTTCTTTCTTTTACTTCAGTTTCTCTTTGTTTCTATCTACCTAGAGGTGGTTATGTGCTCTTAGGCTAACAATAAGCAGACAAGAATTTTTTTAAAGCAATGGAAATTACACATCAGATATATATCTAGTGAAGCTATTTCGAGTCCAGTGACCCTTTTATCATCTGAAAAGCTTCTTAAATTTTCATAAGCACCATAAAATTATCTGACCAGTCGATTCATGATCTTAACTCCTTGTCACATGTTGGATCCTAAACTATGTTTTCATGTACCGCCCCCCAAATTCTTCTCAAAAAACTCCTTTTTCAAGCTCATCTAGTTCAGCTTGTGCCCTTGTTGCTGGGGAGAAACTGACCTTCAGTGAGGTCTCTGACGACCTCATTACAACTAAGCCCAAGGGCCAGTCCAATTTCCAGCGCTCATCTTTCCTCACCCTCTTTGCGGCGTTTGTCATATTCAGCCATCTCCTGCTTCTCAAAATGCTTTCTGACCTCAGCTCCTGACTGTTTCTTGGTGCAGTCAGGTTTTCTCCACCGTCTGCAGTATATTTACTGTAGTTATTCTTCTTAGTGATGCCAAGTGACAGGAGCAAAGTTTACCACTCTCTGCATGTCTCGCTGGGTCTAGTACGCAAACTTGAACCTGAAAGGTGTTCATCATTTGCCTCATCTTCTGTAGGTTAAGCTAAAGTGAGCTGTATCTCAGTAAACAAATTCTGTCATCACTGTCTTTGATCTTTGCTTGGTCACATGCTACCCCAGAGATATACCGCTTTGGAAAGATTTTAAGGACCTAGCCCTAAAATCATTTATTTCCAACAAGTTAGAAAGACCTTTACTTTTAGACAAAATTAGTTTTAGTAAGTTATATCTACACATATTTCTCCCATTTTTAGCTTGATACTTTCTCCTTCCAAGGCTCAGTATTTCTTTTTCTTTTTTTTTATTGCTATGCACCTCTCTAACATCTAAGTGAAAGTGAGAGTCTCTTAGTCATGTCTGACTCTTTGCAACCCCCTGGACTGTATAGTCCATGAAATTCTCTAAGCCAGAAAACTGGAGTGGGTAGCCTTTCGCTTCTCCAGTATCAACCCAGGGTGAACCCAGGTCTCCCACATTGCAGGTAGATTCTTTACCATCTGAGCCACCAGGGATAACAACTAAAACATGACATTTTTCTTCAATCAAAGTTGGCTCAAGAGCAGTCAGAATGCTTAGTCTGAATACATTGATAAGCTTTAATCCACGCCATGTAAAAATACAATGGCCCAATTTATATGCATTACATATAAAACTCATCTTTAAGTTTCATTTTTTTTTCTTTGTAGAGTTTTGGGATTTGGGCATCCATTTATATGTTACCAGATACTTAAAATTCACATGGTGACTTACTAATTTATAAAATAATAACCTTAAAATAAAAGTATATATTATCTGTATTTACATATCACTCTTCAGATCTCTGTGATCATGAAGGAAGCACCAATCATTTGAAGCTACATGGAGTGAGGGTCTCATATTAGCTAGCAGCTTCTATCTGTTATACCTATATGTGCCTTTGAACAGAAATAGTGCTTTTCTTTCTCCCAGTAATATGGTAAAATTGACTTAAGTGCTCCTTGTCTCTGTATTTCTATCCATCCTTTGAAAGGCAGTCAAGTGATTAAGAAAGTAGAACACTGAAAAAGAATCAAATGTTTTAGATAGATCACAACTGGAATAATTGGGAGTTGCTCAACGAATCAATGGAGAATCACAATATTTGGCCTCAAGCAAAGAAGAAAAAAGGCAGGGGTAACCCATTTTCATTAGAATAGTCCCTTTAAGTCTATAAAAACGCCAAAATAGAGAGCTAGAAAGCGCATTTACAACTAGCTTGACTTCTGATTTTCCTTCACAATATCTAATTATGCAAGTTAAAAACACGGCAGCATGGGTCTACAGGTGATAGATTACATTTCATGCCGTGGCTTGTGGCATCAGTCAGGCCTCAGTGGACATAAAGCATTGACAGTTTAAGGCCCAACCACATGAGGCTGCAGGCTTCATTCTGGTTTCTTTAAAAGTAATCCTTGTAGGGGTGTCAATCAGGCGTTATCAGGAGAAATGGAAGAAAGGCACTGATGCATAAATTTACCTAGCCTGAAATCCTTGCTTTTCAGGAATAAAAAAAAAAAAGAGAGAGAGAGAGAAGAGAAAAGAAAAGTTGAGCTTTGCCTCACATTTGCATCGCATTGGTGGTTTACTTTTGTTGTACGATAAATATTTCATTTTAGCATATTATGCCCAGGAAAGTAGGGAGGAAAAGGTGACTGAAATCAAAACTCTTCATAACTGTGTGGGGCATGGAATGTAATCACTTTACCTTCACACAAAACAGGAATTCAGAATGCGTTTCTGTTGTCAGTGGGCATGTCTGATGTAGACACATATTCAAATGATTTTGCTCCATAACTCCTTTAGAAGGTATTCAAATATTGTATTCTTTTGTGAAGAGATCAGGGGGCTAACCTATTAAAAACTTGCTGTGGTTCAGTTTCACAACGAAGAAATATTTTTGTATTTAAAGTACTTGTCCAAAAGGATATGTTCTATAAATATTTGTAAAATATCAAAGTAAGTGAAGGGTTTTAGTTTAGAAGCCACATGGCCACTCAGGTGTAAGCTAACCTATTTCATCCTCAAATTATATATGATGCTTGTTGTTTAGTTGCTAAGTCATGTCCGACTCTTTGTGGCCCCATGGACTGTAGCCTGCCAGGTTCCTCTGTCCCTGGGATTTCCCAGGCAAGAATACTGGAGTGGGTTGCCATTTCCTTCTCCAGGGGATCCTCCTAACTCAGAGATTGAATTCGCATCTCCTGCATTGCAGGTGGATTCCTTACCACTGAACCAAAAGGGAAGCCCCCATATATGATGCTATCAGTCTTTACATCTGCCACCTTCTACCCTCCACTGTGATTTTCTTATTGATGCCAGGGGTTTCATCACTGCCTCTAGAATCAAGGCGGTGTCACACACAATGCATCTTTCTTGAACACATCTTTCGCATCTGCCCCTTCTTTCGATTTCCTTGATAATTATCGAGATTTAAGCTTTAATTCTGCTGCTGAGTTTATCTTTCTGAGTTCATTCGTGTTCTGCCATAATTGTATAGTAGAAAACACAATTTTTATCTTAGTGGCTAAAGGTCTCTACAAACCTAGTTGAGCCTTGTCTCTCACAATTACTATATAAAAACCTTTGATCCAGGCAATCCAGTTCCCAGCATCCTCTTCTTACTCCTATCCCTGAAACTTGTTTGCACAATTCTCCCCACCTGAAATACTCCCCCCTCCCTTCCATCTGCCCGGTCAAATTCTTCACATTATTCAAAGCCCAGCTTAAGCTACAAATTCACTGAGAAGTCATTTCCCATAGCCCCAGCCCCAGCTCATCCTCCTATCCTCAAAACACAAAATCAAGTCTATGCATTATTCAAGCAACACTACATCAGTTATTTATTGTGCTTTACCATTAGGACTGGTTACATAATTACTGGACTTAGGATTAATACAAAATCCAAACGCAAGAGCCCTAGTATAAATTTTTCAAATAATTTCAAGACAACAGAACCATAAGCCAAGTAGAGGACCCCTCTGAGTACACGGCCCCACGAGACTACATAGGTGGTGTACCCAGAAAGGTGGCCCTGTGTGTCACGTTACATTGTTATTAGACATTGATATCTATAATATACACTAGCTTCTGTATCTAGATCATAAATTATTTTGGCAAAGGATTAAGTACTTTATTTTTCCATAGTGCCAATTTGTATACTATAACTAAACAGTAACTATATTGCGATCACACCTTGCTAATTAACACTTGCTAATAATCAGTTGTTATTATCATTGGTATTATAGTAAATCACTGAAAACCTTATTGTTGAATACATTTTTTTCCAATAGGAATTTTCTACCCTGCCTCTCAAAAGAATGACAATTATGCAAGATATAGAAAAAATACATTGTGATTCAGTGGTGATTTTACACTTTTAAAAATTTGAAGTATATTTGAAATCTACCATTGTGTATATTCACTGACTATGCTAAAGCCTTTGACTGTGTGGATCATAAACTGCAGAAAATTCTTAAAAGAGATGGGAATACCAGACCACCTTACCTGTCTTCTGAGAAACGTGTATGCAGGTCAAAAAGCAACCGTTAGAATTGGACATGGAATGACAGACTGGTTCAAAACTGGGAAAAAAGTGCATCAAGACTCTATATTGTCACCCCCTTTATTCAACTTATATACAAAGTACATCATGTGAAACATCAGACTGGGTGAATCACAGCAGGAATCAAGGTTTCTGGGAGAAATATCAATAACCTCAGATATGCAGACGGTACCACTATAATGGTAGAAACTGAAGAGGAACGAAAGAGCCTCTAGATAATGGAGAAAGAGAAGAGTGAAAAAGCTGGCTTAAAATTCAACATTCAAAAAACCAAGATCATGGCATCTGGTCCTATCACTTCATGGCAAATAGATGGGGAAAAAGTGGAAACAGGGACCGATTTTATTTTCTTGGGTTTCAAAATCACTGTGGATGGCGACTGTAGTCATGAAATTAAAAGATGCTTTCTCCTTGGAAGAAAATCTATGACAAAACTAGACAATATATTAAAAGCCAGAGACATTACTCTGCTCACAAAGGCCCATCTAGTCAAAGGTATGACTTTTCCAGTAGTCATGTATGGATGTGAGAGTTGGACCACAAAGAAGGCTGAGAACTAAATAACTGATGCTTTCAAACTATGGTGAGGAAAAGACTCTTGAGAGTCCCTTGGACAGCAAGGAAATCAAACCAGTTAATCCTAAAGGAAATCAACCCTGAATATTCATTGGAAGGACTGATGCTGAAGCAGAAGCTCCAATACTTTGGCCACATGAGGCTAAGCGCCAGTTCTTTAGAAAAGACCCTGATGCTGGGCAAGTTTGAGGGCAGGGAGAAAGGGGGTGACAGAGGACCGGATGGTTGGATGGTATCACCAACTCAATGGACATGAGGTTGAGCAATCTCTGTGAGATAGTGAAGACAGAGAATCCAGGTGGCAGTACATGGGGTCACAGAGAGTCAGACATGACTGTTGTGAATGAACAACAATAACAACTGTTTAAATTTAAGGGGTGCAACATGTTGAGTTGATATGCTTATATGATTGTTATTGCAACAATAGTATGTCTATAACATCACATCCTAATCATTTCTATTTTGTGGTTGGAATAACTAAGATCGAGTCTATTAGCACATTAGATGATGGCAATAGAATATTGCTGTTTATGTATACTATACGGTGCCTCAGATCGCTAGGATTTATTTACTACTAGTTGTGACAGATTACATCATCTTAATTTTAAGGACATGTCAAACCTTCTAGGTTTCAGGTTATTTTTTGACGGTCTCGTTGTTACCAGGCTCCCACATAATATGATGTGCCTTTAAAGGATAATGACACTAAGTTTCTCACCTCAGTTACTCAAACCACAACCTACTTTTTTGCCAGTTACTTTAACTTTTGGCAAGTGATAGGAAACACCAAGAGAAGACAAGAGGAACCAGTTGGGGTGGCGGGAGGAGGGTGAGGAAGTAGGAAGAACATTTTAGGTTGATATCTTCTGATGCTTCCAAAAGAGTTCAGGGATGTTCCATTCTCTTCTCCTCTCCTCTCTCCTCAAGCACTTTCCTGGTGGCGGCTGGAAACACATGAAGGATGCTTTGCAAAGCATGATACTCTCACTGGACACTGTTCAACCCATGACACAATATGGTATCATTCTTAAAACTAGTAAAAAATAAATGGAAAGACTTTCCCCCAAAGAGACTGACTGTTCATCTTCATTCAGCCTTTCAAAGTGCCTCACTTCAAGGTGACAGTGTTAAGTATGGCCCATAAATCCACCTCTGGCTTGCCTTTAGACAGTTATAGGATGTGTTGGATTTCTTTGCTCCAAGCAGTGCTCTAGACTCACCCTTGTTAAAAGTATTACTGTAGATATTTCAGTACCTCCAACAAAAATGTCACCTTTGAAGTTATTTTCCTGCAAAATTCAAACTACATTAATCTTACTTCCACAGGTATTTGAAGTTTGGGCTTCCCCGAGTTGAAACCATTTCTCATGATACTAACATAAAAATCAAGTTCTATAACTTAAATGCCTCAGAAGCAGTAGGAAACAGGCCAAAAATAGCCTTAAAACTCACTTTTAAGAGGAGGAAATGACAGTTGAGGAAGGAAAATCCGGGGAAAATATCTACATCCACATCCCAAACGTTATAAGAATATCTCAGTAGAGTTCTTGGCAATTCATGAGAAAGTTTAATTGTCTCCTACTTTCTTTAGATGTTGCTGAATTATCAGTTGATTTTATTTTGCAAGTGTTTTGAAAAAGTTCCGTTCAGTGTAATGACTTACAAAATGTTTCACTGTAGAAAAATTTGCATAAAACTCATTTTCGATTCCCTTTGGTAATCAGACACAAGAACCCATCAGGTATTGTCTGGATGGCAGAGGAGCTACTTCTTGTGATTTGAAAGGTTGAACCCGAGCTGATGTTTTTCTCTTTATTTTGCCTCCGAGATGACCACATGGTTATGAAGCTTTATAATGACATCCCCCCCACACACCCACATGTTCAGGTATTCTAAAAGCTACCTTTCTCTCAAAGAAGCACTTTTATAATTATTTATCAAAAAAGAGATACAGTAAAAAAGAAGAAAAAAAGTTCTGCTCTGAATGCCAGGAGAAATCGCGGTAATCAGGAGCATTCAAATGCAAGCCGCTCTTCTCTGGACATCAGACAATGAAATGTTAGATAGAGAGAGAGTTCTCAGAGTACAACTTGTCGCTTCTAGGGTAACAATGAACACAGAAACAAAACAACCGTTTTCATATGTATCGAGGGAAAGCTGACTAAAAAATCTAGGCACCAATTCAGGAATCTGCACAGTAGAATTTGGCACAGACCAGTAGCCCTCAGAGGCTTTCCTGAATTCAGATCAGTGTGGAAAATAAAAGCTGAAATAAAATCAAAGTCAAACATGATGTTGAAATAACATAAATTTGAAAAATTAAAGGAACATGAGATGGAATGTATAGGATGTAGAGATGGAATATAATTTACAGGAAAATGTAAATTTATTATATGATTCACTAAATAGTAACAGTTGTTAAATTTTGTAAAGGAAATATCTCAACAAATATTTGGGAGATAAAGGGATGATGGAATTGTCCTTCAGAATTTTTGTTTATAAAGAGAAAACCATCTTTCTTATGGCTTGGGTAACTGATTCTAACCTCTGCTTCTTCAATAACTACATTTAATAAAGACCAATATGGTAATTTCTCCCTTATACCTCAACATCAGCTCCTTAACCATGGAAATATGCAAAAGCCATACGTATAGCACTGGCCAGAAAGTTTGTTTGGATTTCTGTAACACCTTATGGAAAAATCTGAACAAACTTTTTAGTCAAACCATTGTGTGTGTGTGTGTGTGTGTGTGTGTGTGTTTCTGTAGCATCTTATGGAAAAATCTGAACAAACTTTTTAGTCAAACCATTTGTGTGTGTGTGTGTGTGTGTGTGTGTGTGTGTGTGTGTTTTGCTGCTGTTGTTATTCCGTTGCTAAGTCATGTCTCACTCTTTATGACCCCATGGACTGCAGCAGGCCAGGCTTCTCTGTCCTTCGCCAAATCCTGGAGTTTGCTTAAACTCATGTACATTGAGTTGGTGATGCCATTAAACCATCTCAATCTTCTGTTGTCCCCTTCTCCTCCTGTCTTCAAGCTTCCCAGCCTCAGGGTCTCTTCCACTGAGTTGGCTCTTCGCATCTGGTGGTCAAAGTATTAGAGCTTCAGCATCAGTCCTTCCAATGAATATTCAGGACTGATTTCTTTTAGGACTGACTGGTTAGATCTCCTTGCTGTGCAACGGACTCTCTAGAATCTTCTCCAGCACCACAGTTATATATTAAATTTATACCAAAAGACTGTCACAGGCCAGAAGTACCCATAAATTGAGTGTCAGCATAAGGGTCTTGGCCACCCCTCCACAGGGCCAGCCACCCCCAGTAAAATTTTCTTGGACACAGAAAGTAAGTATGATGTTGTTCAGTCACCAAGTCGTGCCCAACTCTTTGCAACCCCATGGACTGCACCACACCAGCCTTCCCTGTCCCTCACTATCTCCTGGAGTTCACCCAAGTTCACGTCCATTGAATCAGTGAGTATGTGTGTGTGCATATATGACATTGCTCTACTAACCTTTCCCACCATTATCCAGATGAGGCATCTTTGGCAATCTACATATGTGTGTACACATGGAGTATGTTTCTACATTTTTAGCCAGTGTGTAGTTATTCTAAGTGATTACAGGTATTTCAACCAAAAGCTTCTTTGGCATTGTTATCTTTGCCCTGAGCACTTTTACCACATTTTTGTTGCATAAGCAATCAGTTGTAAGGCAATTTTGCCATAAAAGATAAAATAACTGGTTGACAGCTTGGTTTCAAGCAGCTGACAGTGTGGCTTTCTCGAACTGACAGATGACAATGATTTGTCCTGAATTGGTTTCTTATTTTCAAACACACGCTACTGCAGGAGAAAGAGGACAAGAGCCTCCAAGGTGCAGAGTTGAACCCACATTTTCCACAGAACGTCTATCAATATAAACAGATGGGTGACAACACAGAAAAACAACAGTGTGTAGGGGCTTTCGCAATGTGATACAAAGCTCAGTTACAAATGTGCCTCCTAGCAGCTGGAAACTTATACTTCTCTTATTGAAGGAAGATGTTTCAGTGAAAAAGTCAAAGTGCAATGCTAAACAAGGAAACAAATCAGCAAACAAAAAAATGTCTCTCTTTTACTTTTGCTTTTTATCTTTTATAGCAAAAGTGCCTTACAGCCAACCAGTTATATGGCAAAAATGTTTGCAGCAAAGATGTGTATAGACAAAGAAGCTTAGGGTGAAAATGCCAGACATGATTCTAACCCCAAATGATGACCAGTATCTATTTGCAGCCATATCTAAAGAAATTCCACTGGAAATTCCACCTTGTACTCATGTGGCCATAGTCCTACCATCTCCCATGATATACAATAGCTAGGCCCTGTGCTAAGTGCTTTTCCTCACAACAAATCTATGAGGTCTGAATCATTATCTCAGTTTTGCAGTGGAGGAAATTGAGGCCACGTCTCTTGGAAATGGTAAAGTTTCCATTTAAACTTCAGTTTATTGACTTCTATGAGAAATAATGTTAGTATTCTGGTTCCACTATATTTGGTATAAACTTATAAACTAGACTATGGACTTGAACCCCATTTCTAACAAACTTTTCATGGAATGAAAAATGTAGCCTCCGAAACAAGTTGAAATTTATTTTCATAATTACTTTTAGACTTTAAAAGCCATTGCCCAATGAATGGATACATAATATACAAAGAGTTTTGTTCACAAGTTAATTTCTGCAATGGGTTTGCAGATAAATGCCATGGGCATTTCACATATATATTCATTTCACATCTTTTCTACTATATTTTTGGCTAGGAAAATGAAGCTTCCATTTTCTGGGCTTTCCGTTATAAATCAATATCCCCACATGAGATGCTGAATTTTAAGAACCCTAGGATTTCCATATTGGTCAGATTCATGGTTCATTCAATCTAGTTAAAGAATTATCTCCCTGTTATGTGAAGCACCCCTTTTGACCTGGCACTGCCTACCTTCCTTTCTCTCTCGGGAACCTTCCATTTCCTACTTCATGTTTTTTTGGTTAAAAAAAAAAAACAGTGTGGGAAGTTGAAAAACAGAAATCAAAAGTAAAAAAAAAAAAGGAAAAGAACCATGTTTGTGAAGTGAGGCAAAGGAACATTGAGAAAAGGTAAAAAAGGAAAATAATTAAATGAAAATATAAATGGATCAAGTACAGGGAAAAATTACTATGGTCAATGATTCATCTTCTGCTTTTATTCATACCAGCAATAGTTCCTGGTTGTCTTCTCTATAACAACTTTTTTTTTTTTAAGATGATACGTATTTAAAGGCAAAGATAAAGAGCCCTTTTTCTAAAGAATTTTATACATAGAGGAGAAGACCTCAGTAAGATCATTAGATTTCCCTTAACCCTGACAGAATTTTTAAATGTTTGCACTCCTATCATTTTCTTCTATAAGCTAGGCAATAACTAATAAGTCTTATCTAAGAAACATGTTATCTTTGAAATCTCACACTTCCACCCCTAAAGTTTGAGGTTCTTTATTAAAATGGAAATCAACATTAAACAAATCTAAGATCATGGCATCCAGTCCCATCACTGCATGGTAAATAGAAGGGGAAAATGTGGAAGCCATGACAAATTTTATTTTCTTGGGTTTCAAAATCCCTACAGATGGTGACTGCAGCCATGGAATTAAGACTCTTATTCCTTGGAAGGAAAGTTATGACAAACCTAACATATTAAAAAGCAGAGGCATCATTTTGCCAACAAAGGTCTGTCCAAAGTTATGTTTTTTCCCAGTGAAAAAGTGAAAGGTGCTCGGTCATATCTGACTCTTTGTAACCCTATGGACTGTAGCCTGCCAGGCTCCTCTGTCCATGGAATTCCCCAGGCAAGAATACTGGAGTGGGTAGCCATTCCCTTCTCCAGTGGGTCTTCCCAACTCAGGGGTCGAAATTGGGTCTCCTGCATCAGCAGGTGGATTTTTTACTGTCTGAGTCACCAGGTAAGCCCCAGTATTTCCAGTAGTCATGTATGGATATGAGAGTTGGACCATAAAGAAGGCTGGGAACCACAGAATTAATGCTTTCAAACTGTCATGCTCGAGAAGACTCTAAAGAGTCCTCTGGACTGTAAGGAGATCAAACCAGTCAATCATAAAATCAATCAATCCTGAATATTCATTGGAAGGACTGATGCTGAAGCTCCAATACTTTGGCCACCTGATGCGAAAAGAACCTGTGAATCCATTCAAAGCAAATGTCCTACTTCTTTCTCTAACTAGAAAACTATCCTGATCCCTTCTCTCATATTTCTTCCTGCTTCCTTTGGGTGGCCCTCCATCGGTTTTCTCTTCTAGCTTTACCAGAGACATCATTTGTGACCCTTTCTCCTAGTGTCAATTAAAATAAATGGGTGTGTGTGTGTGTTTTTTTTGCTTTTCATCACACATTTCCGTCTACCACACCGGGCTCAATCTTTTCGGTGAGTAGCACCATCTCAGTATCTGGATAGATACCAACACCTCAGAAGGTAAAGAGGAGCAAATGGAATTTTTGGTTTCTGCCAAGGTTTTTAAAAACCAGGTTGAAGCTTGATTATACTACTATCTGATCAAGAGGGCAGTTCTGGTCCTCACATTCACGTTATCTGCAACAACTGCTTAAGAACTGTATCCACGTGATGAACGTAACGCAAATGCAAATTATGACCTTTATAGAATGGTTACCGTATGGTGCTTTTGAGAAAATATACAAAACAATAATTGAAACATGGTTCCAAAGCTCCTCACCTGCCTTTCTCAACAAAGTCATGATGATCGATAAGCAACTCTTATGAGTACCCCTTCCTCTCACCCATCCCATTTGCTCCTACAATATCTTCCTCAATACCTTGAGAAATTCAATGCCCAGGGTAGCTTGACTGCTGTCATCCATCCCTTTCCCCTTTTCCTCTAGATTCTGCAGTCTGTAGAGTCCCCACAAAGATCTGACAGCTACTTCCCTAGAATAAGAAAGTAGAAACTGAGGAGACAAAGGCAGAGTCCTTTTTTGCAAACAGGGAACAGCCGACCTAGGAAATACCTTCATTGGCATTCTGGTCTCATCATACAAACTACTGATAATTGTTCTTGTCAATAAGGCAAACACAAATACAGAATAGATATGTCCAAGATGTACAATGGCTGTGTTTTATCCCATTGGATATTGAGTTTTCCATTTTGTTACATGAGATAAATACTTCTCCCCAAAATGTTGATCTTTAAACAATCTTGCTTGCTTGCTAAGTCACTTCAGTCGTGTCCGACTCTGTGCAACCCCATAGACTGCAGCCCACCAGGCTCCCCGTCCCTGGAATTCTCCAGACAAGAACACTGGAGTGGGTTGCCATTTCTTTCTCCAATGCAGGAAAGTGAAAAGTGAAAGTGAAGTCACTCAGTCGTTTAAACAACCTAGGTGATGGTAAGTTGATTTTTCCCTCATCGATGAATATGAAGTAGATTTTCTTTCATTGCAATGCTGGGATTGTTCACATACATTTATTATTCTATTTGACTATACTGGCATATAGACTATTCATATGTTTTCAAACAGTTTATATGATCCAAAAGAAAACCACTAGTATAGAGGCCTTGGGAAGGTCTAGATCACTCATTAAGTATATTAGTCCTTTAAATTATGAGAAACTTCAAATGCAAACGTATCAAATCAGATCAGTCAAATTTTAAATAAAGTCTGTTCTTTATCAAACAATGTGCTGATTTTAGTACTCAAGTCACTATCTGGCATTATGATGAAGAGAAAAAATATTCTTTCAATACAATCACTTAAGAATAGTTTTTCCATACCTAACAATGATCAAGTAATTTTTACAAGCATATGATAAAAACAAAATTAAAAAATTAACATAAATATACACTAAACTCAGAACTTTGGTGTGAAATTTCTTAATAATTTGAAATATTTATTCAGTTTAACTGTTTTAATCCAGTCATAGGATGATCTGTTTGCTATCATATAGCTTTAAAGAAATTCAAAAATAAATGAATGAATCACATAAACTGGTATCTGAGTACACTATACAAATAACTATAGACATTATATTCTATCGGCAGTGGGGGCAATGAATGATTTGACAGAATCAAAAATGAGTTTTCCTATGTATCATTTTATGGAACCACTACTTTGAATGGAAAACCCATGGCAATTGGGGAAACTGTGATGAAATAAGAAAAAGCAGTAAGTTTTTGTTAGACAGGAGAAGAAAATGTGTTTTTAAAAGACTTATGCTTGAGAGTACTCACCGTTCCACAATGCACCTGAATATTTGCTTACCCACCTCTATTGTTGAATGAATTTTAAGTAGAGATTGCTTAAAAATGCACAACTCATAAGATGTTTCACAGTTATTTCACTGAGAAATGATATGAAATAAAGGTATGGTAGATTATACTTACTCCTTGCAAGAAAAGTTATCATCAACCTAGACAGTATATTAAAAAGCAGAGACATTACTTTGCCAACAAAGGTCCATCTAGTCAAGGCTATGGTTTTTCCAGTGGTCATATATAGACTATAAAGAAAACTGAGGGCTGAAGAAATGATACTTTTGAACTTTGGTGTTGGAGAAGATTCTTGAGAGTCCCTTGGGCAGCAAGGAGATACCACCAGTCCACCCTAAAGGAAATCAGTCCTGAATGTTCATTGGAAGGATTGAGGCTGAAGCTCAAACTCCAATATTTTGGCCACCTGATGNCTATAAAGAAAACTGAGGGCTGAAGAAATGATACTTTTGAACTTTGGTGTTGGAGAAGATTCTTGAGAGTCCCTTGGGCAGCAAGGAGATACCACCAGTCCACCCTAAAGGAAATCAGTCCTGAATGTTCATTGGAAGGATTGAGGCTGAAGCTCAAACTCCAATATTTTGGCCACCTGATGTGAAGAACTGACATTTGAAAAGATCCTGATGCTGGGAAAGTTTGAAGGCAGGAGAAGGGGACGATATAGGATGAGATGGTTGGATGGCATCACCAACTCAACGGACAAGAGTTTGAGTAAACTCCTGGAGTTGGTGATGGACAGGGAGGCCTGGCATGCTGCAGTCCATGGGATCTCAAAGAGTTGGACATGACTAAGCAACTGAACTGAACTGACGTTTTACATTATATATCACATTTAAATTTGTTTTACTTTTGGTTTACCAATAGAGTTTATTCACATATAAACTCTATTGTTATCAGAACTAATTAGTTTGAAAGGGTGATTGATTATGTTCATTTGTACTTGGAGACACTCAGATAATGAGCTCTCCAACCCCAAGGATGGTTTGAGAGAGTGAAACCTACAATGAGCTAAGAGAAAAAAAATTGAAATGTATTCCTGTGGTGCCCTGGGCTGTGATGGCAATGATTTTATGGCGACAATGTTGGGCAGAGACAAGTTCCTCAGACTCTCCTGTGCTGGGTATAATAGTTAAAATCACATTATTACGATTAAGTACACAAATATTTCTGTAAAATATATCCTCCCCTTCTGCAAACTGAAAATGAACAGTTATCCTTTGTCCTGATCTTTTCCATGTGTAGAAATCATCCAGACCAACCTGAGAGATTGAGATCCTAAGGTTAAGTTTGTGTTTGTAAAGTGCCTTGTGATTTGCTTCACACTCTATGGAAGTTCAATTAATATTAATAGGGGAATGGAATATTTGCTGATGCCACTCTATGGATATTTTGTTAGTGAAGTGGTTACTTGGCCTGGTGATTTCCTCTCACGCTTTTGATATTTAAATATAATCTTCAACCAGGTTTATGTTTGTAAAGTGAAATGTACTTAAATAAGCCCAAATATGATGAGGTACTGAATTTTTTCCAAGTTTCCTTTGCATGTGTAGTTTTCCTTCATTGATTCCATTAAAACAAAAAAGAAAAACTGCAATTGCAAGCATCACACTATCCTTAAATCCCCATAGTTTAAAAAAAAAAATTTAACTTTCTCTTGTATGGCAACTGCTTCCCCTGAGGCAACTCACTGATATTTGCAAGGCAAGGTCACTTTTAATGCCATCGAAGATGGAAGGAAAAAACAAAACAAAACAAAAAAAAAACAAGGGGACTGTTTTTGTCTTCACCGGTTCTGCCAAACCAAGAGCAGACATTGATGTTACATGAGGGAAAGGTTGTCACAGTCCCTTATTCCCAGCTCTGTCCTGGAAACAGCGAAAGAGAAACACTTTTTCCTACCATGTATACAAAATATAATACAAAATATTAAAATATGTATATCCTTCAAGAGATCAACAGGACTGTTAACATTTGCTTTGGAAACAGCTTTCTGAAACATACTGAAAATGCCAGGATTCAAAAAAGAGCCTTAGAAACTGAATCTCCTTCTGTAAAATTAATTAATCACTTTGAGGATTTAGCAGGGGGAAGTGGCCATAAACATCTTATATGCTCAGCTGGTGGTAGAAGGAAGCTGAAATGACAATTTTGTTTAAAAAAAAAAAATGGAAAGAGAGGGGAAGAGACTGAGATGTGGGATAAAGATATATATGTTTGGGACAAGCAGAAAGAACATTTTATATCTACATGTGGCCTACAGAGAAGAAGAAGGAAAAGGTGAAAGATTAATGAGGAGGATTTTTTTTTTTTTTGCATTTTCTATCATCTATGTGAATTATTACCTAGATGCCTGATATGTCCTAAAAGAAAAACTGTGATGAATAAATAAACAGCTCTCGAAATCTTCAATAGGGTGCTTTACCTTGCAGGGAATATTATCATTGGCTTTTGATACAATTTCTGCTGCAGGGAAAGACTTTCAAAGCTCAGAATGCTGAAGCATTGCCAGGCGCTCAAAGACCCCCTGCAGAGCGCGTCAAACTAAGAAATCTCTCTGAACTTGTCGAATTAAAAGTCATCTCCCTCTATATGCAACCCCTGCATGAGCTGGGAAGCTCTGTCCTCATTTTTTTGGCCCTTCCATGATAAACAAATGGAGCCTAGAGCATCTTTATTCTTTACAGCCATGCAATTAAAATTCTTTTAAAAAATGTAATTGAAGGAAATGAATTTCAAAAGGAACTTCCAGTTAACAATGAGGCCGAACAGTTGGAGTGGGCCACATTCAATTGTGTTTCAAAGGTGAAAGCAAAACAGCTTGTTAAGAATCAGAGAAGTGCCTTTTTTTTTTTTTTAATATTTTGATTGTACATCAAGAGTTTGTTCTAAACTTAAACATCTCAGCAGGATTTATGGTTCCAGGAATGTCATAAGACTTAATTACTCAGACTGCAAAGAGGAGTACACTATTAAAATATGAACAAAGCCATACGAGACTCCTAGTTGCTCCAAATCATTATTTATCTATCCCCACACAAGTTAAAGAAGTTTAACTTTGTGTTTGCATTTTTAGGCACCATACTGCACATTCTCTTTGGTTCCCCCTATGATGAGTTCATAGCACCAACACCATCATGCCAGTGTGGTCATTTGCCTGGTACCTAATGATGGGTCGTTATCATTACAAACAAATGCAGGAGCAAAAAAAAAGTCTCAAAGTCCTTTATTATTAAGCAAAAATGAAGATAGCATTTTAGATGTTTTCAGAAAACCAGGACAGAAGTGAAAGATGAGTTTCAAGTGTTGAAGATAAAAGTTTTGTTTTTTTTTTTTAAGGTTGAGCATGTTATATGAAATCTTTGGGGAAGAATTTCTAAAGATCATGTGTTCCTTAGTCCATATATTTATAAGGCAGCACTTATATTGGCCTTATTAATTGCTCTCTAGAGTCTGAAATCCACTCTTTGATGGTAGGGATGAGAAAAGGAGTCAATGTTGAACAATTTGTTGTTACCCAATGAATCAGAGACTGAAGATGTGTGTGTAATTTTTTTTAAGTCTGGTTTGTTCGCAGGACTCATCTTCCTCTCCAAATTGAAATTGTTGGTCAAGGGACTAGGGCAGCCCATGATTTAAGCCTGAGTACTTCACAGTATGTTGTTACTAATAACAGAAATAGCACATTCAGGCCAATGAGCACACTGTCTGGCACAATTTTTAGCTACTTTGAATGCAAGATGATGATAAAAAAAAAAAAAAGAGAGAGAGAGAGAGAGAGAGAGAGAAAAAAGAAAGAAAACAGAAAAACAGAGAGGAATGAGGCCTGGGAGGAAGGTTATAAAAGGAGGCCAGAAAAGTGATGGATCACCAGCATGGGGTCCCTGAAGTCACAGGATATTTCCCAAAAAAATGGGGCATCAATAGTATGAGACACTGAGAAGTAGCTGATGAGAATGAGACCAAGAAAATGGTGGTGGGGTCTACTGATTAGCAATTTATTGTGTAAAGAGGGAACCACTTCACTGCAAGGGGTTAAGTAAAACATACATGTTTTACAAAATGCAGACAATGAGGGAATTACATTCGTTCAGGGTGTGCGTCAGTAAACAAAAGAACAAACATTTTTTTGACAGAGGGGATGATGGGATCTAGTGGGAAGGTTTAGTTTCTGTTTTTAAACATATTCAAAGTGGGAAGGAGATAAATGAGAACATCAGGTCCCCAAAGAAGAAGGTGAATGAAGATGAAGGGCCCAGAGAGGGAACAAGTCCATTCAGGGACCCCAGGGGACAGATCCGGGGACCCGAAGCCAGTTTTGTAAAAGAAGGAAGCCCTCTGCTGGGTTCACGTCAGCCTAAAGTGAAAACAGTACATTAAACCAGAAAGAAAACATTGACTTAAGCAACTTCGGCAGTATCTCAAGTAAACTGTTTCACAAATATGTCATAAATAAAATCAGCTTTAATTATACAGTGAAATCTTGTTATTTGGAGTTTAAATAAAATCAACTGGTGAATTGGACAGAGGTAAAAATTAGAAATAAGCAAGGAAGTTTTAACACACACACAAATCTTGTCACATCACTCAATTATTGGCCATGCTGAAATATTTCAATAATAGAACATAAATTAATTTAAAACTTCCTTTCCTAGTCTTTGGCTTATTCCTTGTCCTCCTTTTTACGTAAGCTTTGTCTCTGTGACATGGAACTAGATGTTTAGAGTGCTATAAAACATTAATTAAAAAAAAAGAATAAAGTGGTGTGAGTTTCTCTTTCCACTAAAACAATCCAAGCATGTTCAAACCACAACGAACCTATTTTTCTCCTTGGAAAAAATCAAATAAGAAACATAATATCCAGGTATCTTTTTAAAGAAAGACTGTAATCTATTCAGAAGTCCTTGCTGATACATCACACATCTTAACCTGTTTCAGAAGACTTCCCCAGAAGCTCTTCCCTAGACGTGTATGTTCTTCAATCAAAACAAAGAGGGATCTCATTTTCTGATATTGCAGTAAAATGTAAGTGCAGCCCTCTAGGTTAAAGTATGTGAAAATCCTTTCTTTGAAAAAGGATTCAGGGAGAAGCAAGCAGAATTGAAATTAACTTGGATACCTGAGTCATAGTTCCAACATCCAGTGGATTATAAACAATTGTCTCACTTGATTTTATTTACTCTCTTCCTTGGACCTGTTATTTATTTATTTATTTTTTAATGTCTAGGTTCGGGAGAAATTTGTTTAGAACAAGTAACCATCACAAAAGCTTCGGCTATGAATCAAGGATGAGGAAGTAGCCATAANACATCCAGTGGATTATAAACAATTGTCTCACTTGATTTTATTTACTCTCTTCCTTGGACCTGTTATTTATTTATTTATTTTTTAATGTCTAGGTTCGGGAGAAATTTGTTTAGAACAAGTAACCATCACAAAAGCTTCGGCTATGAATCAAGGATGAGGAAGTAGCCATAATAGGGGTGATCCCAACACAGTCTATTTCAGTTTGCATTTAAGTTCTCAAATTATGTGCTTCAGGCATGTTGCTGATGCTTAGAATGGCTTTTGATCAAAATGTACAGCGAAAGTGACAGTCTCTCAGTCATGTTTGGCTCTTTGAGATCCTATGGACTGTAGCCCACCAGGCTCCTCTGCCATGGAATCCTCCATGCAAGAATACCAGAGTGAGTAGCCATTCCCTTCTTCAGGGTATCTTCCCAATCCAGGGGTTGAACCCAAGTCTTCTGAAATGCAGGTAGATTCTTTACCATCTGAGCNTGTTTGGCTCTTTGAGATCCTATGGACCGTAGCCCACCAGGCTCCTCTGCCATGGAATCCTCCATGCAAGAATACCAGAGTGAGTAGCCATTCCCTTCTTCAGGGTATCTTCCCAATCCAGGGGTTGAACCCAAGTCTTCTGAAATGCAGGTAGATTCTTTACCATCTGAGCCACTCTTTGTCAAACTATATAATTGGTATAATTGCTCAAGCAAAGATGAGATTGTTTCATTACTATAATACTGAGTTACTTTTTCTTAACACTTTGACCCCCTCCAGAATGGAGTAGAAATTGCTGATATCTATCATTTCTACAAGAATGTAGGAAGCAACTAGAATCTACTAAAGGCTCTGTGAAGCATTATAAGTGTAAAGAAGGTTTCTCTTCTTTGATAACTTATTGCGTTGGCCAAAAAGTTCATTCAAGTTTTTTTGTAAGATAGGATGGAAAACCTGAATGAACTTTTGCCAAACAATGTTATTTGCCATTTAGCCATCGACTAGTTTTATCTCTATTTCAATGTTTATGTCTGGAGTTGTGCAGTAAACATCATTACTCTTATGCACCTGGGTTATGAACTATTTTCCACATTTGAGAAAATGTCTAGTTTACAAGTTTTGATGGAAGACAGTCTCCAGTCGCTTTTAAAAACCTTCCCTGCCCATGGCTGCCATGGAAGGGCACCACTATGGCTTGATCTCAATCTCTATTCAAGAGAGACCCCACAGCAGCAAAAAGTGTAGCTAATGAGTTCCTGGCTATTGCAGCNCAATGGAAAGTTGTTCCCTAATATTCAGTTAATCAGTTCTCTGTTTCAAATCCCTGCCTGTTCCTGGTTACATAGTGTGCCCCCATATTCATGTCCTTTTGGAATTTGCCAGTGTGACTTCATTTTCAACTAAATCACTTTAAGATGAGGTTATACTAGATTAGATTCTAAATATGGTGACTGGTGTTAAGAAGACAGAAATTTGGACACAGAGACAGATGAATAAAGAGAACCAATGTGACACGGGGTAGTGATCAGAATGCGGCATCTCCATCAAAAGGATTCCAGGGATTGTTAACAATCACTGGAGGCTACGAAGAGGCAAAGATTTCTAGAATCTTAAGAAGGAGATCCAACCAGTCCATTCTGAAGAAGATCAGCCCTGGGATTTCTTTGGAAGGAATGATGCTAAAGCTGAAGCTTCAGTATTTTGGCCACCTCATGCGAAGAGTTGACTCATTGGAAAAGACTCTGATGCTGGGAGGGATTGAGGGCAGGAGGAGAAGGGGACGACAGAGGATGAGATGGCTGGATGGCATCACGGACTCAATGGACGTGAGTCTGAGTGAACTCCGGGAGATGGACAGGGAGGCCTGGTGTGCTGCGATTCATGGGGTTGCAAAGAGTCGGACACGACTGAGCGACTGAACTGAACTGAAGAAAGAGCATGGCTCTGTCTTCTAGTCTTCAGAGCAGTGACAGAATGCATCACTCTTTTTTAAGCCAAAGTGTTTTAAGCCAAACATTTTGTGGACATTTGTATTAGCAGCCAAAGGAAATTGATACACCGTTTGTTTGAAATGTCTGGAGAATTTCTGTCTTTTCAAATTAGATACAATCTTAATCCCTTCAGGGTACTGTAACAGTTTGCCATCAACTGCATGACAACATTTATTTCTCACAGTTCCTGAGGTTGAGAAGTCCAAGGTCTAGGCACCAGCAGATTTGGTATCTGGTAATCCAACCAGTCCATTCTGAAGAAGATCAGCCCTGGGATTTCTTTGGAAGGAATGATGCTGAAGCTGAAACTCCAGTACTTTGGCCACCTCATGCGAAGAGTTGACTCATTGGAAAAGACTCTGATGCTGGGAGGGATTGGGGGCAGGAGGAGAAGGGGACGACCGAGGATGAGATGGCTGGATGGCATCACGGACTCGATGGCCGTGAGTCTGAGTGAACTCCGGGAGTTGGTGATGGACAGGGAGGCCTGATGTGCTGCGATTCATGGGGTTGCAAAGAGGCGGACACGACTGAGCGACTGAACTGAATTGAACTGAAGAACCTAATTTCCTACTTGTAGACAGCTGTCTTCTCACTGAGTCATCATATGGTGGAAGGGATGAGGGAGCTCTCTGGAATCTCTTTTATAAAGGCACTAATCCCATTCAGGAAGTCTCCACTTCATGACTTAATCATCCCCCAAAGGACTCACTTTCTTATACAATCACAACGGGGATGAGGTTTTACCACATGAAACAGGAGGGGGGGGAATGACACAAACCTTCAGTTTATAGCAGATACTACAACTATAGGATTTATTTTCCAAATAGCCTATAACTATGATAAATAATTTACAATATGATGGATGTAAGACTATATTCCCACCAGGCTAACACATACTAAATCTTCTGTGTGTTATTCCACTGTTTTCCAAGTACATAGTGGCCCAGGGCATGGCCTCGAGAGCCAAGCTGCCTTGTTTTAGGTCCAGGTCTTCAACTTGCTAACTAGGTAACCTCTGTGAGCTTCTGTTTTCCTATCTGTATAATGGGGACAATAACAGTATCTACTTTACAAAGGTGCTGTGAAGAGTAAATAGATTGTGTAAGCATAAAGTGCTACTTGCCCCCAACTTACTGTCATTAACATACTCTTTTTGCATAATTACAATACATAGTATTGAATTTTGTATCTACATTGTTTTTAACTTGACATATATATACTTTAAATTATATATGCCAATTGACTATAATTATCACTATATTAATGTCTTCACATAGTTCGACAATATGCTTACCAAAGGATGATCAGGACTGATACTATCCTAAAATCACAAACTTTGAATCAGATTATTTTCCAAATTTCAAAACTCAATGTCAGTATTAAAACTCACTGAGACATGGTTTCAGATGCTTTCAGATTTCTTTTATCAGATCTTTGCTTCATTCAAAGCAATTAGGTTTAACATGATCTGAAGACTATAAACATCCTGCATATTATCAATTCTGATCATAGTTGAGCCACTCAAGGGAAAAGTATTTCTGCTCCATTATTATAAATATTAAAATGCGTTATCTTTAACATTACAATTATCTGCCAAAAAATAGTTTGTCACTATAATAGCATCTAGGTGTTATTGGGCAAAAGAACTATGAAAATCATCTCTGGGTTAAATAATTACAGACAACTCCTTCTCCTCTTATTCATGTTAAGCTTTTGAAGTGTTAAGCTGGAAAAAAGGAAAAAAAAAAAAAAAAACCCAAACAGATGAGCTCCACTTTCTAAAGGCACAGATGAGAGAATGAGAATGAATGGGTGACCGAAACCTCAGGTCTCCATGGAAGGTCTGAGCAAGCTAGTGGTTCAGTGATCATTTTGACAGAACTGAATACACAGCCCAGAAACCTTTGTCATCCATGACTGAGAAAGGCAACTATTCTCTTCATTTTTTTTCTAGCTGCATTCATACTGTAGTTTCTAAGGTTAGAGTTCAACCTAGCTGGCCAGAAGGTGAATGCCTATGTTTTCACAGAGATCAGAAATATGTTCTACATGAACTTGCCTCTGTTTTGATGAGCTGATCAAGAGCATATATGAAAACAGAAATGACTTCCTTGCTGAGTCTAATGTTACATCCCCCTTAGCCTTCAGAAACAGCCCCTGTGTTCACCTGCCATTAGCATTGCCACAGGACCACTGGAGATGGAATTGGCCACTAAGGAGAATCTTGCTTAGAAGAGCTGAGATCAGATCTCTGAGGCAATCAGGGTTATTAAACCACTGTGAGGCCAAAAACCTCCACTGCTGCTGGGGTGCTTTGCATGGAAAACTAGTCAAAGTTGATAAACTATTTGAATCCCAACATTCAAAATTATACTTACAGAATCACTCTACTTTGACTCCAATAAAGAGGCATAATTCAACCATCCACATGACTTGCTTTTTGTTAGCAAATACTTTCTATTTTCTATAAGCCTTAAGCTGTCCTAGGTACTAGGTACCACCATTAATGAAGTCCCGAGTTTAGTGACTATACCCCTAGGATACATGGGGTGCTGAAAACAGTATCAACTTAGGAGGTACAACATTTGAATGCTTAGTGCGAGTCCTGTCCTGGGTACCCTTGGATAAATCATTCATGTTCTCTGGATTTTTGTTCATCTAAACATGAGAAGGAGAAGGAAATGGCAACCCACTCCGGTGTTCTTGCCTAGAGAATCCCAGGGACAGGGGAGCCTGCTGGGTTGCCGTCTATGGGGTCACACAGAGTCAGACACGACTGAAGCGACTTAGCAGCAGCAAACATGAGAAATCCAGGCAAAGTCAAATCTCGGTACCATGTACAATGTTTTATGGCTTTATTTTATACAGAATGTCTCTAACCATGGTATTCAGGGCTTCCCTGGTGGTTCAGCAGTAAAGAATCTACCTGCCTATCTGGAAGATGCAGGTTTGATCCCTGGGTCAGGAAGATCCCCTGGAGAAGGAAATGGCAATCCACTTCAGTATTCTTGCCTGGAGAATCCCATGGACAGAGGAGCCTGGTGGGCTACAGTCCATGGGGTCGCAAGAGTTGGACATGACTTAGCGACTTAACCACCACCAATCATTTTCTTCAGCACTTTCCCAATGTTTTCTTAATCCATTTTCACCCATAAGGTTGCCTGAAGAGGTAAAGATATTACTGAATGAGGAATCAGTAGAAGAGAGGGACTAGAGAACAGCTAGAGATTTGTGTTTAAAAGAAGTTGTAGCCCCACCGAAAACAAGTTAATCTTAACAGATCAGTCACGAAGCTGGTGGCCATGCTTACAATAGGAGAGCTGAGGTAGCTTCCAAGAGCAAAGGGATAAGAAAATCACACTTCACGAAATATACAAGAGGAATAATTTTAACTGGAGAGATCAAAGAATGAGAGGAAGACAATTTAAAGAGGGGGTGGTAAAATTTCAAAAGACAACCCCCAATGGGTAGTGAAAATTATACTTCCAGATAGTGCTTTTTTTTTCCAATTATATATAAGAAGCCTCACATTTGAAAAAGACAAACGCAATGTAGTCCCCAGAAGTAAGGCACTGAGAGGGCTGTTCAATTTTGATTTGCTCCTGAAAATATATCAAAGATAAAAAGGCAGCGCAAGAGGCGAGAATATTATTTCATGCTTCCATTCCTTAAGTGCTCCTGAGAAAGTTCTTATTCTTTCTAATCTAAGTGAAACACCGTTCTTCATATTACTTTTCATTCTCCAGCATGCTATGTAGAGAATTTAGGCAATACCGTACAGTGGTCTATCACAGATCTGGTTTCAACAGTGAATTTGCTCCAACATATTAATTTTATATTTCTACTTCTCCTTACCGGAGAAGGCAGTGGCACCCCACTCCAGTACTCTTGCCTGGAAAATCCCATGGACAGAGGACCCTGGTAGGCTGCAGTCCATGGGGTCGCTAAGAGTCGGACACGACTGAGCGACTTCACTTTCACTTCTCATTTGCATGCATTGGAGAAGGCAATGGCAACCCACTCCAGTGTTCTTGCCTGAAGAATCCCAGGGACGGGGGAGCCTGGTGGGCTGCCGTCTATGGGGGTCACATAGAGTCGGACACGACTTAGGCGACTTAGCAGCAGCAGCAGCAGCACTTCTCCTTACACGTGTATGTTCTCAGTCTCTTGGTCATGTCCAACTCTTTGTGACCCCATGGACTGTAGCCCACCAGCGTTTCCTGTCCATGGAATTTCCCAGACAAGAATACTGGAGTGCAATGCTATTTCCTTCTCCAGGGGATCTTCCCAACCCAGAGGTTGAACTCAACATTTCTTGCATCCCCTGCATTGGCAGGTGGATTTTTTACCACTAGCGCCACCTGAAGAGCTCTTCATCTTACATGCGATGCAATCTGTTATAGTATTTGATGAACAGTACTACAAACACTAGAAAATAATTTGTAAATATTAGAGAAGGGGTAGGAAGATCAGAGTTCTACTGTCAACTGTTACTAAGTGTGCAGTCTTTGGCAAAACACTGCATATCTTACTTTCATTATATGCATTGCTTGGTTCACAGTATTGCTCTGGCAGTTAGGTGAGATATTTATCCACAGCTCTGGATTAAGAATTAGTTTTCAGGATGTCTGAAGGCTGATGGGAAGGATTCAAATCACCAGGGAGAAAGAAGCATTGAAGACACAAAAGAGAGGATCTGGTAGCCACACTTAGGGTTTCTTAGGGGGCAAGAAGGAAGAAGAAATGACATTCAGAGTTCAAGCTGCAGTGATTCATTTCCTCTCGCATGTAAAACCTAGGGGAAGAAGACTAGAATAGGTTCAGGGAAGTTTGTGGATTTGGTGGCAGGTATTTTTTCCATCAGAAAATGACTGTAGTTGTAGGAATCCAGGCTCCTGACTTCATATGAGAGGTGTAGGGCTCTGAAGATACTGATGAGGACCTCAAAGGGAGGTCCAGATTCACATGAAATTTTAATTAATGTCATTAAAATGCTTACTAAAGGAAATGGAATTTTGAGATATGTCTACCAACACACCCCCTTGATTCTTTCTTAAAATCTATGATTACTTTGTCACTTGAAGTTTGAAAACTTATTTCTCTCTCACATATACACACACACACTCGCCTCCTCTTCTTAGTCATAAAGTGAAAACAATTCTAATTGGTTCCTGCTTATTATATAATGTTACAACTGAGGGAAATAACTGAGAAGTTTTCTTGCAAGAAGGTAGAAGTTATGGAAATTTAAGACTTCTAAAATGATATTCATAATTCTGTAAAACTAAGAGTCTTATGTTAGGAACTGCAGAGGGAATTCAAGAAGACTCTTGATTTGAGATCTGTTCCCTGGTAACTCAGAGGGTAAAGAATGCACCTGCAATGTAGGAGGCTTGAGTTCAATCCCTGGGTTGGGAAGATCCCCTTGAGAAGAGCATGGAAACCCACTCCAGTATTCTTGCCTGGAGAATCCCATGGACAGAGGGGCCGGGCAGGCTACAGTCTATGGCTTTGCAAAGAGTCGGACATGACTGAACAACTAACACTTCCCCTGGAGGGTTAACAATCTTCCCAGTGGAGGATTTCTAAGAAGCCAAATCATGGTGAAGTAAATGTGGGAGGGAACAGAATTCTTCAGAGTAGAAACAGTGTGAAATAATTCAAAGGAGTGAAGCACAGAAGTGATGAAAGGGATGCATTTAAAAGCCATCAAGATCTGTGCACTTCGTGGAGAATACATGCAGATCTGTGCCTCACTATCTGAGCTTTGCTTGCATTTCTTTGGAACTCTTCCTTCCTGAAATGCAGTAAGTAGTTCTGCCTTCAGATTGCTTAGTATATTCCTCCAAAGGCATATTTATAATTGAGGCAAATTTTCCTTGGTTATATTCAACACTCTCATTTCTTTGAGAAAAGTGAGAAACGGGTGCTACCAGCTTATAATCTAGCCCCAACCAAAACGATGGCATAAAGCCAATTTACCACGACTAACCTTGCTTCTCACTTTATCAACACAAGGAATGAGGCTGACAGAGTGTTAGCAAGGAGACAAGGAGACACTGAATTTGGGGGGAATGACGCCTGCGGCTTCTCACAGGCTGTTAGTACAATTTATTGTGAAATATTGCATAATTCATAATAAAAATGCTCCTGAATAGTGACAGTTTAAAAAAGTAATAAACATGCCTAATGCTAAAAAAAAAAAAAAAAAAGAACTCTGAAAACAGAAATAAACCTTGTAATAACTTGGAAATGATTTTGAACCAGCCTCAAAAGGTAAAGATAATGTTCTTTCTGCTGTCACACAAATACCTCCTTGCCATAGTAATATCTGAATGGTGTCTACCTTTAAAATGTTTCTATTTTCAATACAAAATATAAAGTTTAAACTGCTTTCCTGACACTCTGATTGGATTGTATTAACCTATTAAGGAGAGCATGCACTAGTCAATATGGGAAGGAAGTTTTCTCTGAATATATTTATTCCTCCCAAATTCTGAAGACATGAATACTGAATAAGATTAGAACTTTGACAACAATGCAAGGCAATCCCAATGGCCCAAGTGAATGTAAATAACCAAGTGAATTAAAGCATCTCAGAAAATTGCTTTCTGCCTCAGTTAAATAGGAAAGGCCTAATATCTTTAACAATACCGAGGCATCTGGAAATTTTTATCATCATCCCTCATTGTTCTTCTAAGCACAGATGGGAAACTTTTCTGAAAAGGCAATTTCTTATCTGAAATTATGGAATAAAAGTTAAGGCAAGAATCAGGCCAACTTGCTACTAACTTTCTGGTTGTTCTGGTCTGCAACTAATTTCTCTGGGAAGAACACTATTCTCTTAAGTTCTCACTGCATCAATTTTGAGTATTTTGAGGGCCTAATAAGTGAGGAGGCAACTATAAACTTGAAAGAGTCTTAACTGCTAGTAAACAGATTGATCCTCAATCTGGTAAGCTGATGTAAACATCAAATGTTTAAAGAACAAATAGTTTGTATAATGAACAATAAACTTTACATTTTTCACCAAAAGATTATAAAGTTATGTTAAGAAAGAGGAGATAAGTTTAGGAACACATAGCTATTGACTAATCTCTTAAAGCTTTTATTTTTCATTGATTTTTTTACCAAACATTCCTTAGAAATGTGTTTATGAGATATTTAGAATATATAGCTCAACAGTTATAATGTCTAAATTGCTAATTAAAGCTTCAGTTCAGTTCAGTCACTCAGTTGTGTCTGATGCTTTGTGACCCCATGGACTGCAGTACACCAGGCTTCCCTGTTCACCACAAACTACAGGAGCTTACTCAAACTCATGTCCATCAAGTTGCCATCCAACCATCTCATCCTCTGTCGTCCCCTTCTCCTCCCACCTTCAATCTTTCCCAGCATTAGAGTCTTTTCCAATGAGTCAGTTCTTTGTATCAGTTGTTCAAAGTTTTGGAGTTTCAGCTTCAGCATCAGTCCTTCCTATGAATATTCAGGACTGATTTCACTTAGGTTTGATTGGTTGGATCTCCTTGCAGTCTAAGGGACTCTCAAGAGTCTTCTCCATCACCACAGTTCAAAGGCATTAATTCATTGGTGCTCAGCTTTCTTCACAGTCCAATTCTCACATCCATACATGACTACTGGAAAATCCATAGCTTTGAATAGACAGACCTTAGTTGGCAAGTAATGTCTCTGCTTTTAATATACTGTCTAGGTTGGTCATAGCTTTTCTTCCAAGGAGCAAATGTCTTTTAATTTAAAGCATAACCTATGCTATAAAGCATAATCTATGCTACAAAAGTCATGTTCGACTCTGTGATCCCATGGATTATAGCCTGACAGGTTCATCTATGGATGGAATTTTCCAGGCAAGGATAATGGAGCAGGGCCATTTCCTCCCCAAGGGGATCTTCTCCACCCAGGGATCAAGCTCATCTCTCCCACACCGAAGGTGGTTTCTTTACTGGTAAGCCATCTGAGAAGCTCAGCTTGTGGATAGGAACATACTTAAAACACCGCTGCATTTAAAATGGATAACGAACAAAAACCTACTATATAGCACATAAAACTCTGCTTGGTGTTATGTGACATCTTCCCTTCCCTTATGTGTTATCTTCCCTGGTGCCTCAGTGGTAAAGAATCTGCCTGCCAAAGCAGGAGATGTGGGTTCGATCCCAGGTAGGGAAAATCCCTTAGAGGAGGAAGTGGCAAGCCAACCCAGTATTCTTGCGTGGGAAATGCCATGGACAGTGGAGTCTGTGGCCTACAGTGCCTGGGGTCGCAAAAGAGATGGACATGACTTAGCAACTAAACTAAACCAAAAGCTATAAGACAGGAAAAGATAGAACCATGTCAAAGTAGGAGAAATGCCTTCTGCTTGAGGATAAAGAGAGAGCAAAGAGTATATGAAAGCCAAAGTCACACTGGCCTTCCAGGATGAAAAAGACTTGCCAAGTGGGCAGGGCAGTGGGGTCCGAAACAGGAAGGCAGGGTTGAGGTAAGCAAGATTGCTTCATATTGATACAATTATTAGTAAGGTGCATGGATATATCTGAAATGAAAATGAAGAAATCTCAAATGGGAGGATTCATTGGTTCTCAAGATATGAAATCAAACACAAGTGTAACAAACTATATAAAAATGAGGAAAGAAAAAGAGGGAGAGACAGGGACACTGAAGAGAGTCCAGGAGACGGCATTCCCATGTTTGCATTCAACTTCAATCTTTAGATATTCTCATGGTGAGTTACAAAACACCAATCAATATTAGACCAGGTGTAAGAGAAGTGTGAGAGACCTGGGTTCAGTCTCTGGGTCGGGAAGATCTTCCAGAGATGGAAATGGCAACCCACTCCAGTATTCTGGCCTGGAAAATCCCACGGATGGAGGAGCCTGGTAAGCTACCGTCCATGGGGTCGCAAAGAGTGGGACACGACTGAGCGAATTCACTCACTCACTCACTCAAGAGAAGTGCAAGCAAAATAAAGTACTCACCCAAAGCACTTCCACTGCAACAGAATTAACTGCCTTCCCTTTCCTTCATGTTGTCCAGTTCTTAATCATATAGTCACACTTTTTGGATACTGATATAAAAATATGCAGACAGGGCTTCTCTGTTGACTCAGCAGTAAAGAATATGCCTGTCAATGCAGGAGACACAGGTTCCATCCCTGATCCTGGGAGATCCCACATGCCGTGGATCAACGAAGCCCATGGGCCACAACTGCTGAGCCATCTCTAGGGCCTGGGAGCCCAGCTATTAGCCCACCTGCTGAAACCACTAAAGCCCACATGCCTTAGAGCCCGTGTTGCGCAACAAGAGAAGCCACTGGAACTAGAAGAGTAGTTTCCTGCTCAGTGTGACTACAGGAAAGCCTAATAGCAGCCAAGACCCAGCAGAGCCAAAATTAATACAAAAATAAATAACGTACAAAGAATATCTTCTTTCTCAGTTAAGGAGAGAACGATCAGATATTAGTCTTTATGTCGGCCATATAGTCCTGAAAATACCTTTCTAATCTGTGGATATGCTACAAATATTTTAAACACTACACAACCTCAAAAAATACTTAGATTTGCCAAAATTAACTTGGAATTTGCCTAAGTTATAGGCAATATTTTATTACCATAAACAGAGTGTCAATAAAGCTCCTTACACATTTTTTTGTTTTGAATTAGTTCCATATAAGTCATCCCTAGAAGAGAATAGGTCAAAATATGTAAATATTTTAGTAGCTATTGATAAATAATTTTGCGTTGCTACTATAAACCATGAATGTTTAAGTATCTCTTTCTCCCATCTGTGACCAAATTATTTGAGGCTAAGGATAATGCCTTTTTATTCATGGACAACACAATATAACCCATTGCTTGCCACATCTGAAATAAGCTCAGTATTGATGCTGAAACTGAAACTCCAATAGTTTGGCCACCTGAGAGGTAGAGAGCCAACTCACTGAAAAAAACTCTGATGCTGGGAAAAATTGAAGGCAAAAGGAGAAGAGAGAAGCAAAAGATGAGATGGTTAGATAGCATCACTGACTCAATGGACAAATGTAAGCAAACTCCAGGAGATAGCAAAGGACAGGGAAGTCTGGTGTGCTGCAGTCCCTGAGGTCACAAAGAGCCAGACACATCTTAGTGACTGAAAAATGACAACTATTTGTTAAACTATTTAACAAATAATACTTTTAAAATATTTGTGGTTGACTGGTATTTACCACCAACTATCTATTCTCCCCTATTTTAAGGATCACAATTTGGATTTTGGCCTGTGTGACATGAACCCACCTTGAAGACAAGCTCTCTTAATTTCCCAAGCAAGCTATGTGTAGATAAAGTGAAATTAAATCCTGGCCAGTGAGTATTACACAGGATTTCTGGGGAATCTGCTTAAAGGATGATGACCTAGCTGGCAGATTGTCCTTTTGTCTTTCCTAAAATCATCCCTTCTGATGCTTGAATGTAGAGGTGATAGCTGGAGCTCAGCAGCCTTTTTAGAAACAGGAGTTAACATTTAGGATAGAACCAAGCATTAGGCTAATGAAACAAAATCTAGAAGTAGCCTAGATCCCTAATAGCCGTGGAGTTGCCAGACATTCCTTTGAATCCCTGTCTTAGGACTTATGTAAAAGGAATAAGGATCTACCTTACTTAAACTCATGTTATTTCAAAATTTGGTTTATAAACAACTGAACTAAATAGCCAATGATAAAATAATATTAAATGAACTAAATGAATGATAAAAATAAAGTCAATAGAAATGAGTATATCATTTGATCTCAACCTTCACTATGTATATTTTTTTAGTTTTAGAATTTATTCATCCTATAAAGTAGAAATGCCAAGTCAGATCTTTAAATTTTATTATTAGGAATACAAATTTTACTAACTGTATTAATATTTTTGTACTTGATAATGTATGTATTTGATTCAGAACTCTGTCAGTTTTTATGAACTTTTCCTATGGGATACAGAATATAGTAAAAAGTAAACCATGCCACCACTTTAACTTNTTTATTCATCCTATAAAGTAGAAATGCCAAGTCAGATCTTTAAATTTTATTATTAGGAATACAAATTTTACTAACTGTATTAATATTTTTGTACTTGATAATGTATGTATTTGATTCAGAACTCTGTCAGTTTTTATGAACTTTTCCTATGGGATACAGAATATAGTAAAAAGTAAACCATGCCACCACTTTAACTTTTCTCATCCATCTTTGTCTATAATTGAGTTCTTTATTGTTTTTATAACAATTTATATTAGTCTATAAGTATTACTGATTTTTCTTTGTAACTCTTCCAAGAAGAAAATTCATGGTCCTACAGAGAATGAAAACTATTCACATTTATTTATACTTGCTTCCCTAAAATTCATTTTGAATTCCAAATCCACATGAAATTTTGAGAACTGTGTCTCAGAATCAAATTTTTGTATATTTAAAGTTTCCTTGTATATTATACATAGAAGATCACAGGAAAGTGAATCCTCGTTCTCACTGATGCAGTTGTCAGCCTCATTTGTCAACTTCATTATATTTCGATTTCTTCATGTGAAAATAATTGACACAATTTTAAGGATAAGCTGGGATTAGAAATACAAAGATACAACATGTTAACCTCATGACCAGCCTATACAGTTTAGTTCAAAATAGCCCTTTTCCTACAAACTAAGGCCTTCAGAGCTTTCATAAAAAATTGACAGTTACTTTAGCTTGATATATATGTACTTTTTAAAATACTAAAATTTCATATTAGCCTGTATTTTAAGACTTACATATTTGTACTTTTTTAGGGGAGCATATTACATCAACATTTTTTAAATCAAATACTATGTCCCTTGTTTCAACAGAGGGAAGCAGATGTTATGACCGTCATAGCATAACAAATAGTTGAATAGTTAATACTCCAGTTTTCCCACCGTTCTCCAGAATATTTGGAGGTGATTAATATCTGTTCTTGGGAAATTGATAAAGTTTTCGGGACTCTGGGTTTAGTGGGAACATTTAAGTGGAGAAAGCTTCTGAAAGGTAAAACATTCATTTTTCTTTGCATTTAGTTCCCAAATGGAGATAAATAGCTTAAAAGCAATATTAACCTCAATGTGCTCAGGCTATTTATCTTCATAAGAAACAGTCTGAAAACAAGAAAACAAAGCCCATAAAAATGATTTTATTTAATCACACAAGTATATCTCACCAAAAATCTTTAGTTATTTCCTTTGGGTTTAATTCTAACCTCAGTAACTCATGCACAAATTCTGTGGATGTCGATGAGAGCCATGCATGTGAAACTCTGGGCCAAATTTGGTTGTCATGGATGAATAAGCCAAAGAAGGCATCAGATCAATTTTTTTAAAGCATTAAGTGCTCTCATTCTGTAATCCTTTCCCATCTTTCCAAATTTATTGATCTAATTCAGTAATAATTATTGAATCTCCATAACAGACATCAAACCACACTTTCATGCATGCATTGTAGAGTCAGTGGCCTTAGAACATTTACCTTTCCACATAAATGTTAATAATCTTGTGGTAATATTTCATCCTAGCATAAAGAGAGTATTATGACATGCTTTGCGACAAGGTCAATTTCACTGAAGAAAAAATGCTAACATTTTAAAGTCAGCCATTAGGCAGGCGTTGTCATTGCATTTTTGTTATATTACAGGACTGCTGCTGTTGCTGCCAAGTCGCTTCAGTCGTGTCCGACTCTGTGCGACCCCAGAGACGGCAGCCCACCAGGCTCCCCGTCCCTGGGATTCTCCAGGCAAGAACACTGGAGTGGCTTGCCATTTCCTTCTCCAGTGCATGAAAGTGAAAAGTGAAACTGAAGTCACTCAGTTGTGTCTGATTGTTTGCGACCCCATGGACTGCAGCCCACCAGGCTGCTCCGTCCATGGGATTTTCCAGGCAAGAGTGCTGGAGTGGGGTGTCATTGCCTTCTCCGATATTACAGGACAGTAATCTGATTTCTCTAGCCTATTTCCATAGGCTTAAAAATATTTATTCAAAGTCAAGGTGTGTAAGTGAAAAAAATGTATATCATTTTCTAAGTTCTAAAGAAACAGTGTTTCAGAAAACCTGCCTTTAAATGTATATCCAGATATTTTTGCCTTGTACATTCTGCCTCGTAAGGTGAAACTCCTTCAAATTTCATGCAACTTGTTAGAATAATATTGTTTCCTTTGGGCTCTAACCCCAGCTCTCTCCTTAGTGAGTAAACTTAATGTTAAATGTCTTCTATACCTTGAGCAACACAACCTGATTGGTCTTATAATGAGTCTTTGCTCACCAATCTTCTAGCAGAAGAGCTTAGTGACTCACTCACTTTGCCTGAAGTCATTTACTGTCCTTTTCTCAAGTTCAGTGCAAGAGTCATCCATAGACATTTGATGGATTCAATTATATTCAGATTGTAGTGTGCCTTAAGAATCTTTTGCAGATGAAGATTCCTGCTTGCAAAAATTTTTAGCTCTGGTGTGAACTCTACATTTTTAATAAACCCTCCAAGCTGTTCTGATGATCTTTATCACTACACTTTGGGTAAACACTGGCATCAATAAAGTGGAAGCTGGGACTTCCCTGGAGGTCCAGTGGTAAGGAATCCACCTGCCAGTGCAAGGGACACAGGTTTGATCCCTGGGTCAGAAAGATTCCACATGCCGTGGGGCAACAAAGCTCATGCATGGCAACTCCTGAGCCTGCGCACTGCAACTACTAAAGACCGGGAGCCACAATTACGGAAGCCCACGTGCCTAGAGCCCACGCTCTGCAGCAAGAAAATTACTGCAATGAGAGGCCCACACATTGAAACTAGAGAGTAGCCCCCACTTGCCGCAACTGGAGAAAGTCCATGCAAAGCAACAGCCAAAAATAATAAGGTCAATAAAATTCAAAACATTTCATTAAGCATGTATTTTTAAAAAATGTATTTAAAAAAAATAGTGAAGTTGAGTCCACAATAAACATATGGTGGGAATTATGGGACAGGAAGGCTATCTGTTCATCATCATCATTGTGACAAATGCAGGGAAGGCTTTATGTTAAGGCCGCCTAGTAACCACATATGGCACTCAATAAGGGGGAATTAAATCAAATGCTATTTTTTACTGACTGCTCTATCAGCATTGCTACTCTGATACTATCTCTTATGATTCTCACAACACTATTATCAATGATCATGATGGGCTAAATTATATAAACCTCAAGTTCAAATAATAAAAGCTTAGCTCCCCAGTACCTCAGAATGTAACCATATTTAGAGATAGTCTTTAAAGTGAGTTTAATTGATAATTACACCAGGATAATGGGCATAAATGGAGACTGTCCTAGCAAAACTGGAATTTACATGCACTTCACTATAAAGCAAATTTAGTTGGGAGAATAAAGACATACTCAGGTTGCATTTCAGGCCATTTGGCCTCATGAGTGAGAGCCAACCTGAAGATATGCTTTCACACCTCCTCACTTCAAAAGCATTGTGATTCATATCTGTTATATTTTTTTTTATGGATTGTACTTTTTAGTCAATGTTAAAAATCCATTGGGGGACTTTCAGTAACGGTAGCAGAGTGGAGTGGTCATGCAAACCCTTTCATAGACAATGATGAAATTTGAAGAAAGCTTTAAGGACTATTTAAAGGCCCTGGGAAGCATACAGAAGTGGATGGATTCTTGACAAACGGCCACTAGAGGAGGAAGTTTATTGCTTTTCCACCCAAGCACACATCCCAACTGCCAGGATCATGGGGTAGAAAACCACAGCCTACTCTCTTGACATAGAGTGGCAAAGAGAGCGCAGAGCAGGAGAAATAGCGGAAAAGCGTCAAAACCAGACAGAGGTCATTGAAGAGTATGCTCCTGAAAAGCTGCTGTGGGCAGGGAGAGGGTTGTGAGTTTCTCACTCTTTTGACCAAGCACATTCCCTGAAATCTACAGTAGCAGAAAAATGTAGCTTTACTCACTTGATGGCTTGATGAAAGATGGCAAGGAGATTGTAGTCACGGCAGAGAAACTTGAAATTTAAAGGGTAAATTTTGGAAGTGAAAGGAAAAGAGTAAGAACCCGAAATCTGACTGTAAATCTGCCCCAAACCTTGGCAGACTTCTAACCTCAAGATATGCAGAGGAAACCCAAGAGGCCTAGGGCAGGAGTGAAGCAAGCAGGTATCAAAATGAAAGACTATCTCTGAAAGACATTGCTGCACTAAAGAACTTCTGTACGTTTGCTGCTTTTGGAATTGAAGACATCTTCTCACCCACGCACAGCTTCAGCAGCAGAAAGCTGAAGCTGTATTGGGTTGAGGTGTTAGAAGGCAGAGGTGGAAGCTGGTGGGACCGATGAATATTGAAGAGGACTTCCCGGAGGCAACAAAGCTACAGAGAGTGTGAGCCAAATCGTTTCTTATATAGAGCTACAGAGTATGAGCATCTGCCCAAGTGCTTGAGTGACCATAGGGGACAAACGGCGGGGGCGGGGTGGACCAGAAAATAGGAATACTGTTAGAAGTTTGAGTCCAGACAACTTTTAAGACTAAAAATGAGACAAGAATCCTCTACTGGAATAAAGGATATGCAGCCAAGGTCAAAATGAACACGGAGCAACTGCGATGGAGTGGCAGCGTGGGTCCAGAGAGAGACAAGAAAGCCCTTTGGCTGTCTTGGCTCCACACAGTATAATGGGCGAGGAAGAACCCTGACACTGGAGCAGAAGTGACGGGGTGTAACCCCTGCTTCATCCCATGCTAGCTGCTCCAGGGTTAGGAAACTGCTTAACTTCCTGTGCCTCCGTTCTCACCTCAAAAATGGCAATGATCACACTTCCTGTTTTGGGCATTTGTGAGGATGAATAAATTAATATACACAAGGCAGTTCAAAAAGGCAAGTATCGTGTTCACTCCAATGACGGTGATGTCATTAAAGAACACAATGATAATGTAACACACCAGCAACTCTTACATGCAAGCCTGGGGTGAAAGGGGAGAGACAGGCTGGAGGGAATGACCTTGAATTTACTAAAAACACTCTGAACTGGCTTTGTTTATGCTAAATTATACCGTAAGAGAAGCTCAGCATATAGTTACATGGAGAAAAAAATCTTATGTTGCTTCCTTGGACAACTGAATCTGTGATTTTTAGATTGGTACTTACTGCTGTTTATACACAAACACTTGCACACGTGTGTTGACATATAAGCTCATGTATCTACTCAGCTCATACAGGAAATACTGGATTATATCTTGCTTTTGTCATTCAGACTATTTTATAAAAAAACCTAACTGTAATCTTGATTTTCTATTTTATAATCTAAAACTTCAAGAAGCTATTTTAAATTTTTTATCTTTTTAAGGATTTTGTTTGTTTCCTTTCTAATTGTTCTGGGAAAAGAATGCTATTTATAAAATATATGGTAATAATTTCAATTCAGTTTACTAATGATAAGGTTACATTTTTCTTATCCAGGTTTAGTTTTTCTCCTTCATTCTCACAAGTACTCAAATCCTCACAGATGCCTTCCACTGATGTCTGCTAAATACGGGGATGCAACAATGAATAAAACCCAATTTGTATCCTTAAAAATCTCATGAGGTAATACAGATGCTGACCGACAAACGACATTTTAAATAAGAAGAAATCATAGTAGCATTAGCTGTAGGCCGAAACGTATGGTAATAGCATTAAGTGTGTTTAGTCACTCAGTTGTGTCCAAAACTTTGCGACCCCATGGACTATAGCCCACCAGACTTCTCTGTCCATGGAGATTCTGCAGGCAAGAATACTTGACTAGGGTTTCCATGCTCTCCTCTAGGAGATCTTCCCAACCCAGGCATTAGACCCAGGTCTCCTACATTGCAGGTGGTGGATTCTTTACCATCTGAGTCACCAGGGAAGCTCAGTATTAATATAGGCTGATCAATTCAAGAACTGGAAATGTGGATCTATCACGTTTAATGAAAGAAATGCTGTTTAGGCTGTGTCTTAAAGCTCCAGAGGTATTTTCTAAACAGAGGAGAAAGGAATTCAAGGAGCAGTAAAGGTTATGTATAAGTCACAGTAGTATAAAAATATGCAACTTCAGGAATTTATAAATAACTGAGTTTTTAAGCATACGGAGGGTAAAATCAGGAGATCTTATGGGAAGACAGGATTCGAACTATATTTTGATTTAACTCACATGTAATAAGAGCCTGAAAAAGGCCCTGACATGAAAATTGAGAAGAGATATATTTTAAGGCATATCTGTGAAACTTAATGAGGCTTCCCAGGTGGTGCAGTGGTCAAGAATCTGCCTGCCAGTGCAGGAGATGTAAGAGACGTGGGTTTGATCCCTGGGTTGGGAAGATCCCCTGGAAAGGAAATCCACTCCAGTATTCTTGCCTAGGAAATTCCATGGACAGAGGAGCCTGTCGGACTGCATTCAATGGGGTCACGAAGAGTGGGACACGACTGAGCAACATAGCACAGACATACATAAAGCTTAATAGCTGGATAACTGTCTGCTGTGTTGGGGGGACAAGATGGTATAGGTGCTGATCTGAGACTGTGTGAAAGGTAAAATGTTCAAAGGAGCTGGTTAACTCAGATTTTTTGGCTTCCGTTGCTAACTACTTTGTTAATAAACTAAGTTTTTATGATAAAGTACAAGCTGAGGAGGGGAAAGATGAGTCTGCACTTGTACACTGTGACTTCAAACTTTCTGTGGAACAGGTACATGGTGCTGACAGGAGGTTGGAAGATTGAATTTGAAATTTGAGATTCCAAATAGAGTTATGGACTAAACACCTGTGCTTAGAAAAGAGCGAGATTCTGACAACTCACTTATGCAGAGTGAGATGATCAGAAAGCTACACAGAGCCTTAAGTGGCCCAATTATTTATGAGATGCAAAGAAGGAATTTGGAAAGTGAAGCTGTATTAGAGCTTTTCAGAAAAAGGGAAACAGTAGGATGTATATGGGTATATTTTTGTATTATGCATGTACACAAATGAATACATATCTTTATCTCTCTGCCCAGTTATCTATGTATCTTTCACAGTTTATTTTACGGATTTGGCTTATGTTATTAATATTATGGAAGCTGGCAAGTCCAAACACCCACAGAGTAGGCCAGCAGCCTAGAAACCCAGGGGACATTTTCACTTGGTGGCCAAAGGCAGTTTGCAGGCAGAATTCCATCCTCACAAGAGGTCAGTCTTCCTTTATGAAAGCCTTCAACTGATTGGACACGGCCCATCCACATTATAAAGTGTAATGTTTTATTCAAAGTTTACCGATTTAAATTTTAGTCTCATCTAGAAAAACCTTCACAGAAACATCTCAAATACTGTCTGACTAAATATTCATGTACTGTGGCCTCATCAAGGTAACGCATAAAATGAATCATCACAGAAACTGAGAACAAATCAGTAATGAAGACGATGAGATAGAGACAGTGGGAGAAAAGAGAGAGGGGAGACAGGCAGAGACTAATTTTACAGCTAAGACAGGAAAGCATTTCAAGATAAGAGAGGAAAGAATTTCAAGATAAAACAAGAGGTCAAAAGGTTTTAAGCAGCATGTGAACTAAAACTATGCTACCGGTGAGACAATAGAAAGGGTGCCATTCTGATATCAAAAATGGTCTTTGGCAAAAGCTGAAGAACAAAAATTTTAAATGTTAATGGGAGCTGAGGACTTGGAGACAATGAATGGCTTGTGAACAAAAGACACAGAGTGATGGGCAAAGGGAGAAGAGGGGTGAAGCTGACCTGCTTTTTCTATAGGATGAGCAAAAATAAAAAACAAAAAAAAATAAACCTGCTATGATTAACACCTTGGCTGACAAGAGTAGAAGTGACTGTAGCTCAACACTTAACACTCAAGGTGTAACTGCAGTTTAACAGGGACTCACAAACATGATACTCTCATCCTAAATAGTGATACTCTAGGAGGAAAATTTCAGTGCAATTTCAGGAAAGAGGGAAGATTTTCAATGCCTTTTTAATCTCACACCCAAAGTCACAAAGGGAGCTGCCTTTTTTGTGGGGCAGCTGGGTGCAAGTTGGCTGTGACAGTTCAATGAGTACTTTTCACCATTCCCCACCCCCTCCAAATTATTTTTCATTTTTAGTTAATAGTATAATCTCTAGCAATGAGTACATGAACTTTCATAAGCAAATTCTTCTTGTAGTAAAATAATATTTTCATTTATTTCACATCTCCTTGGAACTAACTTATTTGGAAGGTCAACACAAAGTAGTCAGAATAAAATAGGAATAAAATGTTTTGATGACTGGGCACACGTATCGTCATCAGCAGTAAGGTCTTGATTTCATTTTTTAGCATCCAGGCCAGCATTTTTTCCTTTGCAAAATCTAGCCTAATCTATAATTAGGAATAAATATTCATCATAGATACATGATACATAGATAAGTTTCTTTCCCGTTATGGTCAATTACTCTCATTTATGTCATAAAATAAATCATGTAAGCTATGATTTTTCTTCAAAACTTTAATGTCCCTAAAAGGGAAAGACAGTATAATTTGAGACCCAAATTTTTATGCTATAAATGTATGGAAAATATAAAAAAATCTTCTCTTGTAGGATCTCATAAAGAATATAAGTCATTTTTGATCAGTGCCACAAAATAAACTTTCAAATGCTGGCAACTTCCAAATGCTTGAAGCTGGGAAATAATCTCACTTGTTCCACTTGAGTTGGGCAACCAGGTGCTTTGCTGCATTTAAAGAACCTCCATTCAGTATAATGGGTTCGGGTCACTTCATCTAATGTATCTCATTATATTGAGATGAATATAATCATTTCAGTGGCCTGTTTTAGAGTCAAAAAGAAGGAATTTCAATGCACCAAGGAAACAAGCCTCAAGTTGTTTTCATTATCTATTAAAATGCTAGTTCATGAGCCATCATTTTTTGAAATACCTGGATTTGGAAGAGAATTAAAAATAAGATTTAATCCCAAAGAATTTATTACTAAAACCTGTCCTTCATCTGATTAAGAGATTTGGGAGAAGGGGGAGGGTTTAGCATTTTAGATTCCCTAGTATTCTTTTCCCTGAACTGGGACAACCAACAGCCATTTATTTTCAGTAAAGGTTCTTTATGTCAATGGCCAACAGCCAAGTCAGCTTTGTCTAAGGGATAGAAGAGGGACAAGGTAAAGAACATTAGCATTTGTACAGAAAGGACGCTGCATGTGTGATTTCACACCATCCTTATACAAGTCTCATGAGTTATGTACAACTAAGATCGAGTCATATAAATTTATTGCTCTGTAGGTCAAAAGTTGTATAATACTGGCAGTTTCACGTGACTCAAACTAAAAGTATCCTTGCCTTAGCAATAGGGAAACTGAGGCTCACAGAGGTTAAATTATTTACTCAAGACCAAACAACTGGCATAATGTACGAAGTCAAACTGGTTCCTTTCCTCTACCAATCACTTCCTTAGGAAAGTCAAATTCTAAAAATCATACTTTTAGAAAATTTGCAGCTTCAAAGGTCTCAAAACCCACTGCTAGATTGTATTTTTATTTTATGCTTAGGAGTAGCCCAATCAGGTTTATCAAAGGCATAGAGAAACCAAAAGTTATATCTCTCAAAGCCCAAAGCTGGGACAATTTAAGCAAGAAAATAAACAAAGCAGCACTGGACTGCAAAACACAGTGCCAAATTTATACCCAACAGTCCACACGGATATAAACAAATGGCTGAATAGACAAATAGATGACAGAAAAGAGACAGATCTCTCCTGTGATGTTCCAAATACTTTCTGTGGGTCCACTCACCTCAAGGAAGTGGAGCTAGGTCCCTAGGCCTTTAGGAAGAACCATACATGGAGACTTTCCTTCAAAGTGGACAGCAAGGGAAGGGAAAAAAGAAAGCAACTTTACAGCTGAGAAGCCTGACAAACACTCATGATCAAGGTTGACATCAGTGGTGATAAGTCACTCTGATAATATATACCCTTGATATGATGTGATGAGAAGGGCACTTTATCTCTGGGATCTTTTTCACAAAAGCTTATAACCCCAGTCTAATCATGAGAAATAATCAGACAAATCCCAACTGAAGGACATTCTACAGAATACTGACTAGTAATCTTCAAAACTGTGAAGGTCATCAAAAACAAGGCAAGTCTGAGAAACTGTCAGAGCCAAGCAAAGCCTCAGAAGAAATGACAACAAAAAGTAATGTGGTGTCCAGCATGGGATCCTGGAATAGCAAGAGAGATAGTTCATAAAAGCTAAGAAATTTGGAATGAAATATGGATTATAGTTAATTATAGATGGTGCTGGTACTCAGTCATGTCTAACTCTTTGCGACCCCATGGACTGTAACCATCCAGGCTCCTCTGTCCATGGGATTTCCCAGGCAAGAATTCTGGAGTGAGTTGCCATTTCCTCCTCCAGGGAATTTTCCCAACACAGGGATCTAACCTGGATCTTCTGCATTGGCAGGCAAATTCTTTGCCACTGAGCCACCTGGGAAGCCCAGTGTATCATAGCAGACAATAATTGCAAATATACCATACTAATAGCAGGAAGTGGATGTGGGTAGACTGAGGATTATGCCTTTTTAATACTAATAGAAAAAAGTTGTAAGAACTAAAACCAAATGGGAAAGGTTATTTTGAACAAAATATGATTCCAAGCATCTCACACATATATTTATTAGATGTTTATAATAAACAATAAAGTTTATATACTTGCTATAAAACAGATTTTATAACTCACAGTGATGTGAGTTTGTTAAAAAAAAAAAATTCGCTGGTGAAAGCTATAGATACATGGAGGTGTTTCCAAAAAACAATAAAAATTCGCCGAGCCATTAGCAGGGCTTCTCAGGTGGCTCAGTGGTAAAGAAATCCCCTGCCAATGCAGGAGATGTGGATTCAATCCCTGGGTTGGGAAGATCCCCTGGAGAAGGAAATGTCAACCCACCCCGGTATTCTTGCCTGGGAAATCCCAGAACTGAGGAGCCCAGCAGGCTACAGTTCATGAGGTCACAAGAGTCAGACATGACTTAGAGACCAAACCAGACTAAACCATTAGCAGTATACAAGTGCCTTATCACATCATAAAGTACTGAGAACAAGTAACAATATGTTCATGACATGAACTCCTGAGTGAGTTGTTCTTAGTTCTCTGCTGGATCTACTGGCAAATCCATAGTCAAGTCAGAGAACTCAATACACATACTGGAGAAAAGGAAGTTCACTTAGAAGTAACATTCAAGTGTAGTTTTAGTATAATTAGCTTAAAACATGGTTTATTACTTAAAGAACTGGAACATCTTCTAATAAAATTCAATATAATGCATGCATCTCACTGTTCCCTGCTGCATTACTAACAACAGCCAGGGCATGGAACTGACCTAAATGCTCATTGACAGATAAGTGGATAAAGAAGAAGTGGTACATCTTTACAATGGAATATTACTTAGTCATAAAAAAGAATAAAATAATGCCATTTGCAGCAACATGGATGGATTTAGAAATGATCATGCTAAGTGACATAAGCCAGAAAGAGAAAGACGAATGTATCACTTGTATGTGAAGTTAAAAAGATATGCAAATAATCTTATTTATAAAACAGAAATAGACCCACAGGCATAGAAAATAAACTTATGGTTATTTTATGGTTAAGAGAAAAAGGGTGGGAGGGATCAATTGGGAGTCTGGGATTAACATAAATACACTAGTGTATATAAAACAGATAGCCAACCAGGACCAACGATGTAGCATAGGGAACTATACTCAATAGTTTGTCATAATCTATAAAGAATCTGAAAAATAATATACAAATATATATGTGTATATATTTACGTAACTGAGTTATATGTATATAACTGAGTCATTTTGCTTTACACCTGAAACAACATAAATCTACTATACTTAAAAGGATTTTAGACATCTAAGAATTGATTATTTTTTTAAAAAAATCAAACATTTCAGTATATTTGCAGATTTAAAGTGTATGGGTTGTATCAGTTCGAAAAAAGAACAACAATCCCTTTCAATCTGGTTCCTATAAAATCTGAGGGAAGTTTCCAGAATTCCAGGAGGGGCAAGGGCAGGGATGAGACTCAAGCCTGACTTTGGGCCTTTGTCCCTCTCATCATCATCAGGGCTCCAGCTCGCTGACTGCCTAGAGATCTAAGTGCGTAGGGTGGGCTGCTCTTGCCTTTTAAGTCTACACAGCCACCCTTACGGAGACTGTATACAGTCATGAAAGGCACACTGCTTAATCTGGAGACATACAAAATCCCCACTAAATTCCATGTTAAGAAAAACAATCTCAAGAACTGTTATCTGCAAGGTCATCTAACTCAAATCCCTTTCATACAGATGAAGAGACTAAGGTATAGATAATAAACTTGCCCAAAGCCACAGACCTCAACGGCAGCCTCCATGTGGGATCCAGGCTTCCTATCAGCGAACCCACACTTTGCCTGGTGATTTTGTTAACGCTCCTCAGTTGGCATTATCACCACCTTCTCCAATGTACCTGGCTATGCACTGTACTTTGAGCATGCATCCTTCCTTCTGCTCAGACCCTGTTTAAGGTACAGAATTAGCTACCCAACCCTGCAATCAATTGAGTCAGAATGCAGGAAACTGAAGCAGCCCCTGAGGTCCACAGGCTCAGGTAAGAATATGATAAACATAACCATTGAATTAAACACTTACTATGTGAGTCCTCTGTTGAACCCTGGGCATGCATTTTCATTTATCTAGGAAGACCCTCTGGGGATAAAGCTAGTCAAGGTCATGCAAACCCAGCTTGGAACCTAGACCCTATGTTCTGTCTATGTCACTGCTTGTAATAATGGCCTGTCCACTGGGTCAGGTCAATGGTCCACTGGGTCGTAGCCCTATCCTGGGTGTAGACAGTCCTATCTGAGGCTCTGACACTCTGTGTGTGTCTTATTGGCCCCCTCTCTGCAGTGGTTGGACCTGACCTGTGGACTCAGTCGTTGGCCCAGCCCTGCCCCTTCAGGGCTGTTTCTGGCAGCAAGACCACTAACTGATCGCTGTCCAGAGCAGCTCTGCTGGCCACCCACCTACGACGCTCCAGGGTGGAGTCAACACCCAGCCTGAAGAACCTGCGGCTCCTTCTCCACCATAAATGCTGACGAGAGTTGTCTGTGGCTCAGAGGTTAAAACATCTACCTCCAATGCGGGAGACCTGGGTCGGGAAGATCCCCTGGAGAAGGCAATGGCAATCCACTCCAGTATTCTTGCCTGGAGAATCCCATGGACGGAGAAGCCTCGAAGGTTACAGTCCACGGGGTTGCAAAGAGTCAGACATGACGGAGCGACTTCACCTATCACCTGTCAGCCAGCAGTGCACTGACTGCCTCAAATTTATTATTGAACTTGAGAGGCTCTCATCCAACCTGCACCCTCAGGCTGCCTGTCATCCAAGCCCACATCAGATCACAGCCAAAAGCACGAGGAAATTCTCCTCTGGTGTGTTAACACAGTTGAAAAGGCCTCGTGCAAGAGATATTCCAAGAAACAACTGATGTGAGATGTCCATAGAGAGACTCTGGGTCTTGCCGATTCGCGGGCTGTTGGTCAGAGTTCACTCTGTCAGCAGGAAGCTCATCCAACAGTTTTGTAAAATTAAAATAGTGACGATAAAGGAATAGGGGCAGTCAAGATTGGTGAGGTGAGAAGTCACGATTAGTCTCAGCTGGCAGCAGGTCCTCCTACAGGAGCTACACTGAACATCAGTTCTTTACAACCTGCATACGAATCAGCTGGGCTCATGTTACAATGTGGATTCTAAATCTGTCCACCTGAGGTGGGGCCTGAGGTTCTGCATTTGTAACCAGTGCCCCCAACATGCTAAAAGTAAAATATATAGCTGATGTACTTGGATCCAAGTCATACATGTAGGTGGCCTTAGAAGCTCCCAGCCAAATGGCATGATCTTGGAAGCTTGGTAAACAAAATATTCATAGAGGAAAAACACCAAGCCAGAACCAACTGTCACAGCATGAGGGAGATGCAACTAGGGTCGATCAGGTCTGAAGACGTGTTTAGAAAGTAAGAGAGAGAAAGAATGGGCAGCGGTCATGAAAAAGAGAAAAATGCTATTCAGCTAAATAAGTAACTCGTGTTTGAAAAGCAGAGAAGGAGGCAACCTGGGTTATTTGAAGCCAGACCTGGGACGCTACACTCACTGACACTGAAAAGGCAAACTGCAAAGTCTTAACCACAAGCAATGGAAAGAAATCAGCGCAGGCAAACCGGAAACACCAAAGCATTTGTGACAGGGTCACAAATGTCCAGAAGGCAACCAGGCAGATTCCCAGATGTGGGAAGTGAACTTACCTGTTTGTGTTCAGCCTCCAGAAAGCACTGAGCAAGAGAATCCAAGTGTCCTAGTCCTGGAGATATAAGCGTGTCCCAGGAAAGGATGAAGTGTAGGAGCTGGAAAACTCAGCAAAGGCTCAGCTCTGCAACTCTCATAAAACCTGTTGTAAAGTTACGTCACTCTGAACCAATGCAAAAGCTGTATCCCTTGCTACCTGCACAGGGGCAGGACCTACCTGTGTGAGTTAATGTCTCTAGCTATGAAAACTGAGCAACAGGACGAGAAGACCCAAGGCACGCGGGTAAAGGCCCCCGTCTCAAGGTGAGGTCCCAGATCAGCAGAATCAGCATCACCTGGGAGCCTGTTAAGAGATGTAAATTTCTCAGCCCTGCTCCAGACCTACCAATGAGAAACTGTCGGGGTGGGGCCCCCAGTCTGTGGTCCTAGGAGCCCTCCCTGTGATTCTGATGAGTGCTCAGAGGAGCCTGTTGTGGTATAGCACAGTCATCATAAGTGGCCTTGATCATGGTGATTTTACTATAAACCTCTTAGAGGAAAACATCAGTGGAAAACTCTTTGACATCACTCACAGCAAGATTGTTTAGATCCACCCTCTAGATTAAAGAAAATAAAAACAAAATTAAATACTTAAAAGCTTTTGCACAGCAAATCATAAATAAAAAGCTCTCAAGAATGGGAGAGCAAATGGGGTTGCAAATGAAGCAACAGAAATAATCTCCAAAATATACAAACAACTCATGCAGTTCTACATAAAAAATAAAAAAGTAATCCAATGGGAAAAAACATGGGCAGAAGATCTAAATAGCCCAATGAAAAAAATTGGCAGACAATCTAAATAGACACTTAAGAAGACATACAGTTGCCTAAAAAGCACATGAAAAAATGCTCAACATTTCTAATTATTGCTGCTACTGCTGCTAAGTCGCTTCAGTCGTGTCTGACTCTGTGTGACCCCATAGACAGCAGCCCATTAGGCTCCCTGTGCCTGGGATTCTCCAGGCCAAAAACACTGGAGTGGGTAGCCATTTCCTTCTTCAATGCACGAAAGTGAAAAGTGAAAGTGAAGTCGCTCAGCCGTGTCAGACTCCTAGCGACCCCACGGACTGCAGCCTCCCAGGCTCCTCTGTCCATGGGATTTTCCAGACAAGAGTACTGGAGTGGAGTGCCATTGCCTTCTCCGTTCAAATTATTAGAGAAATGCAAATCAATACTACAACGAGGTATCACCTTAACAGGGCAGAATAGCCATCATCAAAAAATCCATTATACAAACAACAAAGGATGGAGAGAGTGTGGAGAAAAGGGAACCCTCCTACACTGTTGGTGGGAATGTAAATTGGTACAGCCCTTATGGAGAAGAGTATGGATGTTCCTTAATAAACTAAAAATAGAGCTACCATATGATCTAGCAATCCTACTCCTTGGCATATATCTAGAGAAAACTATAATTTGAAAAAGATACATACAGCCCAGTGTTCATTGCAGCACTATTTACAATAGCCAGGACATGGAAGCAACCTAAATGTCCCTCAACAGAGGAGTAAATAAAGAAGATGTGGTGTGTGTGCGTGTGTGTGTGTGTGTGTATACAAAATGGATTATTACTCAGCCATAGAAAAGAAGAAAAGAATGTCGTTTGTAGCAACTGAGATGGACTTTTAGACTGTCATGCTGAGTGAAGTAACTCAGAAAGAGAAAGATAAATGTAAATGATACCACACATATGTGGATTCTAAAAAAAGTACAAATTAACTTATTGCAAAACAGAAATAGAGCTAGAGATACAGAAAACAAACTTAGGGTTAGGAGTAATTGAGAGGAATAGATAAATTAGAGGATTGAGATTGATATATACACACTACTATTATATGCATAAAACAGTAACTAAAAGGACCTACTGTATAACACAGGGAACTCTATTCAATACTCTGTAATGGCCTATATGGGAAACAATCTAAAAAGAGTAGATATATGTGTATGTATAACTGATTCACTTTGTTGATAGCAGAAGCTAATAACACTGTATGTCAACGGTTCAGTTCAGTTCAGTCTCTCAGTCGTGCCCGACTCTTTGCGACCCCATGAATCGCAGCACACCAGGCCTCCCCATCCATCACCAACTCTCGGAGTTCACTCAGACTCACGCCCATCGAGTCAGTGATGCCATCCAGCCATCTCGTCCTCTGTCATCCCCTTCTCCTCCTGCCCCCAATCCCTCCCAGCATCAGAGTCTTTTCCAATGAGTCAACTGACTCCTTGACTCATGTCAATGGTCCTCAAATAGAAATTAAGTTTGAAAAAATTAATCATTTCAGATATGGAAATAACTCAGCAGTGTTCTTGCCACAACCATTTACAAAGACCATAGCTCTTGGGGTTTCTGTTAATATTTTCAAAGCCAAGGTTTATATTTTTTCTTGGTGACCATACCGACATCCCCCCAGTCCAGAGCATAAATCAAAACATCTCCCATCCCATGCTTATTTTATCAGGACTCCTGTTTCATACACTGTATCTGAAATATTTGTCAGACTGGTTAATCAATTCAGACTTCATAAAGAACTTGAATACTTTCAACCACTGTACAAGGCACACTTGAGAACAAGAAACAGCTTCAAAAAATTCCAAAACAATGAGAGTGCCCCCATAAGACTTCCTGAAAACTCAGATGAAAGGTGATTATATATAGAACCCTTTAATACACAAATGCTTAAAATTTATCAAATGATATCACTGAAGTATGCCACGTAATACGTCGCTAATAGACTTTTGGTTTTAAAAAAAAAAAAACCCAGGAGGAACTTATCTCAAATGTAACACATTCTCTTTTATATAACATCTTTAGAATGTAGTCATTTCATATCATCTATCACTTCCGTCACAATTTTCTTAAGATTTCTAACCTCTCAAACTTACTTCTCTTATTACAGACCACATGATTTATGAGTACTGATAGCTCTAGAGAGAGCCGTGAGATTAGCAATGTAACTCAGTGGAGATCACCCCAGAAACAGTTTCTTCTGAAGTGTACTGTCACATGGAAATGGAATTACCACCCATTTTGGGGCAATTCTGGCATGTACTTTTAAACCTAATTGCTCATTTTAGAGGGAAAAAAAAAGGGGGGGTAAAAATGGGGGAAAATGGACTACATTTATTCCCTTTCGCTTCCTGTAAAATCCTTTATAGACTTCATCAAAAGTTTAGCATAATGAGATATAGTTTCATTTATCCAACATCTTACATATTTTCTATCAGTATGTATATAAAGGATTACACAAGTCATTGAGAAATCTTCAAATAAGAGACCTGATTTTAACATTGGGAACATGCTAAAATCTATCCTTTTGTGAATTATTTTGTGCCACAAGAATGTTTTAAACTCCAAGGAAAGGAAAATTTCAAATTGAACAGTATACTCTGATTTTGACATTTGTGTTAAGGACCCGAGGAGAAAAATGTGAGAATGTGTTGCTTAAAAAAATATAAAGTCTGATATTTTGAGACTAGAAATGTAATGGATTTATGGCAACTTCTTACCAGAGTTTTCTCTTTTACCTCCAAGTTCGCGGCAACCCACACCAACTAAAGATGTCCAGATTCCATACTGTTATTAGACCTTTCCATTGGAAACCCAAAATAAAATGACTAGCTCCATCAGGAATGGGATGTCATTGGTCACCTCTAGAAGAGACAGATGATGGAGTGCAGGTAAGAAGTTCTTTACCAAAGATGAAGAGGAGCTCAACTATATAGCTTTTCCCATCAAACTTTGGCTACCCTCTGAGCTGTAACCTGTATCTTTGCTACTCAAAATGTGGTCCACAGAGAAGCAAGCAGCTTTAGCATCACTTGGGAGCACGTTGAAAACAAATCTCAGGCATCATCCCAGATAGATTCCCAAGTCCTTGATATTCACATGGAAATCTGAGAAAGACTAACTAGTAGTAATCGTGGTTATTATCCTTGCCTGCTATTAGGATTAACTGGGACATTTAAAAAATATTGGTGTCTAGGCTTTATCCCAGACCAATTAAATCAGCATCTCTTGGTGTGCAGCCGGCCATAGATATTTCATAAAGGGTGGCTGTTAGTTAAAGTTGTCTGAGGACAGGGATCAGGTTGATTTTATCTACCCATTCCTGTAACATCTTTAATGCTTTCTTCCTAAGAAAGTCTTCAAAAAGCAATTTTTTAAAAATAAATGTGTACTTAATCTTATTCCTTGTATTATTTATTTCAGTTGCAGGACTTATGGGTTTTTATTTCCCCAATCAGGAATGGAAACTTGGCCCCCTGCAGTGGAAGCAGAGTCCTAACTACTGGATAATCAGGGAATTCTCAAAAAGCGTTAAAAAAAAAAAAAAAAAAATACACAATGCTCCGAATTTGTTTCAATCAAATCAAACTTCAGAATTTATTTTCTCCTTTCTCTTCCCCTACCTAGCTTCCCAATTTCCATCACAAATTCCTTCTGGTTTATATGCATATATATATGTGTGTGTGTGTGTGTTAGTCCCTCAGTTGTGTCCAACTCTTTGCAACCCCATGGACTGTAGCCGAACAGGTTCCTCTGTCTATGGATTTCTCCAGGCCAAAATACTGGAATGGGTTGCCATTTCCTCCTCCAAGGGATCTTCCCAACCCAGGGATCAAGCCCAGGTCTCCTACATTGCAGGCAGATTCTTTACCATCTGAACCAAGAAGGAAATCCATATATATATATATATATATAATATGATATATGGATATATAAATATAAGCATCATTTCCCTCTTTGAATTTTTAGATGAAAGGATTTGGGGCCAGTGTCCTGAACTTACCAGACACCCTCCATCTCTGACCCTAGTGATTTTGTTTTTCTCCATGGCCAATTCAAAATCATGTAGCTTTATGCTTGTTCATTTGATTTGGTGAGGGTGGTGGGGATGGTTGACTCATTTTTATATCTATCAGTAGGGTTCCTCTGTCTGAAACCCTGTGTGCCCCTACCTGAGGTAGTGACAGGGCAGACTCTCAGGTCCCATAAAGGACATTTGCGTTAAACATATCACATGCATCCATATTGTTTCCAGCATTTCCACGTCTGGGAGAGTTCACATCAGCTGCAGTGTATCATGTCTTGAGTGACAATAGGGGGAGATCAGCTATGTTACCTCGTCAGCTATTGACTGTCCTGAGCCCAAACCTTCTCCACTGCTACCCACACTCCCCAAGAGTGAATCTATTCAGAAAAACCCAAGTTGGCAAGACTGAGGATCAGACACTGCTTCCTCTTTCTCATCATTTGGGTCTGAACCAGCTTGTGTCCTTTTAATATCATTGTAATCCATCTTACTTAAGGTGGAGCATTTGATTTCTTCACCAACAGGCCTCCCTTCCACTTTCAGAAATAATCCTCTTTCAATCTCCTACTCATTCAAATAAAAATACCATCTCATATTAATAACATCTTTCCCAAAGAAGCTCAAATCACTTTTTCAGATATTTCTTTAATCCTCACAGCATTCCTATGAGGTAGGTAATGTCCACACAACAACTCTTCTCAACCAAGTCAGAATGATTATGCAAGGATATTAGGTGCCCATAGGTATTACTGGACTGACTTTCATTTCCTCCAGAAATATATTTACTGGGGATTGAAGCAGTGCATTTATTTGAAAAATATATATGTGGGTTTAAGGATAAAAATGTGACTTTGGAATAACGACTGTGTTGTCCGTAGTATTTTGACACTGATATAGACACATAGCTTCTGGCAAGATGCAATATAGCTCATCAGGATACTGTGAGTATAAATTTCTAAGTTGGCAGGTATTATTTATCAGGTTGAAAATATTAAAGGTACAATTTACGGACTACCTAAAAATATTTTGGGTGTAATAATTACATGTTTTAAAAAATCATCTTTTTTTGCAAACATGATTATTATAAGGGAAAATAAAAATTTAAAACTTTATTTAGAGAGAAGATTGCCATGTGGTAGCCTAACAATTTGATCTTTGAGCATAAGGCATATATTAACAAAGACTAGAGAAAACGTTGTGAATTAACATTACATTATAAAAGATTTGGATTTGCTAAAGAAAAGCTAGTTATTAAGAACATTTAAAGTATGTCAAAATACATTGTTAAGTTCAACCTGCAAGTTAAACTAAAGACAGCTTTTCTCCACTTGTAGAGGATAAATAAAATGACAGGCAACATGTACAGTGCTGACCATGGATTACCGTGTTCTTAGCACATTAGCTCATTTCTTTGCCCAAGTAATAATTATCATCCTCATTTCCTGATTAGAAATCCCAAGGCTCAGTTCCCATGACATCAATCATCTGAGGTGGTAAATAAGGATTTGAAGTCATGCTCTCTAGCCACCAGATTCTCATTCCGCAGATGCATATATACCTAAGTGGTCAGCATAGGTCTAAGAAGGTTTTGTTGTGGTTTTTAATTAAGAAATGTGAAGAGACTGGTATAAAGTGGCAACAATCGCTAAAGTGGATTACAGGATATTAATCGTCATAAACCCAGTGTACGTCGCAGGCATAATTCAGAGTTGGCGACACTTTCTTCAGAGGTGGTTAGAGACTGGAAATCCACCTCCACACAGTTAATACTGCTGTACATACCCTGATACCCCCCACCTTGACCTTGGCAGTGATACAACTGTGTTCTCTAAGGGAGGACTAGAGGTTTGGACAGGCGAAAGGACGGGATTAAAAAACAACCTAATTTACAAAAATCCAAATTGTTTCCTGTGCCATACATAGACTGGAAGATGAAAATTTCCAGAAACTTCAATTTTGAATAGAAGGATTCGTACTCTAAATGTCTTTTTTAAACTAATAGATCATTTTGCTTAAGGCTTAGGAAAAGCATGATTTACCAAATTTAATTTTTTAAAAATATATATGTGCTGACTCATGATTAAAATATAATTACTTCCATGAAGTCAAAATAATAGAAGTAGCTAACACTTTTTTTTTTTTTTGAAGTTTTAGCTATATGCCAGATTTTTAGTATTAGCTATATGGGCTTCCCTGGCGGCTCAGATAGTAAAGCATCTGCCTGCAATGTGGAAGATCTGGGTTCCGTCCCTGGGTCAGAAAGATCCCCTGGAGAAGGCAATGGCACCCCACTCCAGTACTCTTGCCTGGAAAATCCCATGGGCGGAGGAGCCTTGCAGAGTCAGACACGACTGAGCAGCCTCACTTTCCTTTCCTTTATATGACAGTTACTGTGTCAGGTCTTCCTTCATAAACATGATTTAATTTAAAAATATTCCTATAAAGTAAGCACAGTTATTACGTCCATATTTCAGGTAAGGTGACTGAGGCTGTGATAAAGGAACTAAATAGATCAAAGACACAGAAACAGTGAAAACAGTGTGTGATGGAGCCCAAATTCTAAATAAGTTTGCCTGATTCTTAACTTACCACAACTATATTATTAAATAAATCTTATACATTTCTGAAGTTAATGAATATTCAGTGAAAAGATACTCAAAATTAGCACTTCAAACAATAGGTATTTATTTTCTAATCATGGCTAATATTTCCTTCATTCTGGGAATGAACTTCTCCTCCCTACTATTCCTTGATATAAAAAGACTTCAGAACTCAATTCAGGTCACTCTTCATTGACTATCATAGTCCAATCTCTCCCATGAATATAGTAAACATTTAAAACAAAGTATTTCTAAAACTACTATAACAATCAAAAAATAAATCCCACCCAAGAGAGTTTTTCTCTTAGAAAGTAAGAAATATAGAAATATATTAAAATGACATACAGACAAAATATGGTTGAGTCCTATATAAATAAATTAAAGGTGTGGAAAATATATAATGTCGATAAATACAGAAAAGCATTCAATAAAATTCAATGTATATTCATGACTAAACCTATTTAAAAAAAAAAACAAAGTATAAATAGAAGAATGTGTACTTAAGCTGATGAAGAATATTTACAAAAATCCTGTAGCAGCTTTATGTTTAATTACAAAACATTTAAAAGCATTTTAATTAGAGTTGGGATGGAGACAAACACTGATAAAAAGAGTATTATAATAAGTCACAGATGCTACTGCTTTCATTACCAAAGACAGCCTTGTTTGAGCTGCCAGCACAAAAGGATTGTCCCCATTTAGGTCTGGAGAATTTCTGGGTCACTGAAAAATTCTTTCACTTCAACTAACCAAAAGTACTTCTCTATTAATTAGTGCAACACAGTAAATTATCCATTCTGGATTTAAAATTTAACGTTGCTGCTAAGTCACTTCAGTCGTGTCTGACTCTACGTGACCGACCCCATAGATGGCAGCCCACCAGGCTCCGCCGTCACTGGGATTCTCCAGGCAAGAACACTGGAGTGGGTTGCCATTGCCTTGTCCAATGCATGCAAGTAAAAAGTGAAAGTGAAGTCGCTCAGTCGTGTCCTACTCTTAGCAACCCCATGGACTGCAGCCACTAGGCTCCTCCATCCATGAGATTTTCCAGGCAAGAGTACTGGAGTTGGGTGCCATTGCCTTCTCCAAAATTTAACGTTACATAGGTTAATTTTGCTTATCTGTTGAGGACTCTAGGAAACTTGGACTTTGAACTTACTCCAGCCCAATCTTCATAAAAAGTAGATACAACTTCCATTGCTCCATGGAGAGCTGATTTCAACCACTAGTCAGGAAAATAAAAATGCTAATCACAGTAAGGAAACTTATGTTTTAAATTCTGTCCTTTATTCTTGAGAAAAAAATGCAGGTATCACTTTGGTGGTAAAATAATGTAGCATTTCCTCTGTACTTGAAACTGAATACATAAAAATTTGTGTCATTATAGAGTGTACACTGAATTCCAGAATTAAATATTAATACTCTAGAGCTTATTTTTCAGAAGAAAACTTATGTAATTTAAGAAAAAAATTAAGTAAAATATTTTAACATTTTTTAATAGCATAAGCCAGATAGGTATATCATTTAACAATGCAAGCAATTCTTAGATATAATATTGAGGGCTATAAATATTCATGTAATTATCTACAGCAAAAAAAATATTGCTATATTATTACTATTTCAACATATCAGCTCATAAGTAAAATTCATTTTTTAACAATTTATAATATTCATCTTCAAACTCATGAAAAATACCACTCATACTAAGTAAAAAATTGAGTTGAAAATGCATGGAAAACCACCAGATAGTTGAAACTGTGCTATTCTACCACCTTTTCCTCTCAATCACATGAAGGGATAACATCTTAAATAACAGATGCCCAGGCTGCTGGTGTGTTTAAATAATACCAACCTAACATATTTGTCATAATAAACAAGGGAAGGTAAAGGACTTCAAACCAGCCCTGCCTGCTTTATAGGCCTGCAGAGGAGGCACTAGAGGGCTCATTTGCAAATGTTTAGTCTATCAGAAGTGTAGTTATGTTACCCTCCCGGCAGCATGCAGAGGAAACTAACTAATGCACACCCAGACTGCAGGTGTTGATTAGACATTTGTGCTCAAAATGAAAATCACCAAACACGGCTACAGCTAAATTGGCCCCTTTTTAGTCTAGATATAGATTTAATGAATTCTGTAGGGACTGAGAGACTCACAAAATTCAGACTGGAATTTTGGAATCAAAACACACACACATGCAAGGAGGGGAAAAAAGTGAAATAATTAAGTTAACTAAAAAATACTGAGAAATCAGGGCCCGGATATACATTTACTATGAGACAAGCTGTCATTAGCTGTATAGTGAAGTTAAAATATTAAATAAAAAAAAATTAAATTAAAACTCTCCAATCTTGTTGTTGGTGGTGGTGTTATAAATTAGTACACCATAATAATGTTTTTATCTTCTTTATGCTCTATGGGATACGAATCTACTCTTAAAGAACCATGAGGCATAACAGATCTCTATTGTGGAATATCTGTGAAATATATGCTCAAGAATACTTTGTTTTTCTGTAACTATTCTCACTGCTCAAAGGTCTTAGCATCTCATCTTGATAGGGAAAGTAGATCATATTTTAATTAACACATATGCTTGCCTGTGAGAAATAATGTAGGCAATGACAAAGTGTTTAGGGGGTGTGGTTAAGCCTACATGTCAAATATTCACAAGAGTAAAGAGGCTGAGCTGAGAAGAGTGGGTTCTTCTTTTGCCCCTCCCTCTCTGAATGTTCTAGATCTGTCCCAGGCTGAAAAGAATGGAAGACATTATTATAGACTGGTTACCAAAAATGGGATAAATGGGAAATATTCAATGATAGCATCCTTCTTATTGCTTCCTAGTTTGCCTCCATATCACCTCCAGCTTCCTCTCCAGGTAGAGTCTGTGTGTCAAGACCAAACACACAGACTCATGTGTACCAACGACAGAGGGCTTCTCACAGGGAATAGATTCTCCCAATGTAACTGAAATAAATGAATATTTATCTTCCCTTTTTTAGAGTATTTCAAATGCTTCCCTCCTCTTCTGCTTAAACCTGACTCTTCTCCACCTAGATCCATCCCTCTCTACATGACTTTAGACTTTAGAGTCCCCACAAGCCTATGTTATAGATAGATCTTCCAAAACATAAGGAAAACTATTAGGTTTAGAATGGATAGACAATAAGGTCCTACTGTATAGCATAGCGAACTATGTTCAATATCCTGTGATAAACCAAAATGGAAAACAATATTTTTAAAATGAATGTCTTTATGTCAATAACAGTCACGTTGCTGTATAGCAGAGACTGATGCAACATTGTAAAATAACTATGCTTCAAAAAAAAAATTAAAAACAAACAAAACTTGAGGAATAAATACAATTTGGTCGAGATTCACATCCCTTGATCTTTGGTGGAGAGTCTTGGATCTACCAGAAAGGCATTTCTACAGCTGTTACAGTAGCACTGCCATTTGCTTATCTGCAGTGTAACACTCGCCTCCCCTTTCATAGACTCTTTTCTCAACCCGTTCACCTGAATGAACAGCAGTGCCAAGTGAAGTTTGGCAGCTCCCAACACAATGCAAACGGAGTGATTCAATGTGTTTAAAACAAATGAAAGCAACATAACAAAGATGGAGATAGAGATCAGAATATATATATATCAATATGAAACAAATGCAAAGAGATGTTAGCACCGATTCTTCTGGGGCCAAAGAAACACAGTGGGTTTCAATTTTCTTCTGAACGCTTTGTGTATTTTCTATGCAATGAATCTGTTTCTTCTATAGGCAGCTGTAAATGGATGTTACAGTTTACATATGGGAGTAAAGGCTGAGAGGTATAGATGTTGTGGCTATTCCAGAGAAGTGATTTCTAGATGAAAAAAAAAAAAAAATATATATATATATATATATATGTATTTCTCTAGACAGGCACAGAACCAAGAGTCAAACAAGAAATTAAGTTAAAAGGCAATCTCATTTTTGGACTCCTGCTCTTTCCATTTAGTTTGTTTTGGAAATCTGCTCAAGAGTAAGAAGTATTTTTGCATTGAGAGTTCTAAGATCCAGGTCTGATTTCAATGTAGTATGTCCACGCAGTGCTTGGAAATCTGCTCAAGAGTAAGAAGTATTTTTGCATTGAGAGTTCTAAGATCCAGGTCTGATTTCAATGTAGTATGTCCACGCAGTGCCTGTGAGTAATAATATACCTACCCTAACCTCATGGGCATGGAAAGAAAATCAGCTGTATGCATGTGTCCAGTATTTCGGTGCTTGTAGAAAGGTGTAGGTAAACAAGGCATACCGTTATAATTATGTGCTATAATCACCGAGGCAGCCTACCACAGTGAAGAATGAAGAGTTTGGGCCTTTGATAAATTTAGGTTCAAATACACAATTTTCTGCTTAGTGTCAGGGTGTCTGGGGGGAAAATTTGTGGTTCTGTTTAATGTGATTTTTTGTTGTTGTTTTTTCAAATCTGAAATGGAACTAGATATAGGATTAAGTAGGAGATATGTGTGTGAAGTGTGTGCTTTACAAGTACTCAAAATGGGGCCTAATGTTTATTACAGTCATTAGCTATTCTAAAGAAGAAATATCAGTGAATAATTAACATCTTTTTTTCTTCTATCAAGATGACATTTTTGTAGAATAATTGGTGGGTAGCAGACTCTGTGTACAGTACAAAATGGTGTAGTCAGAAGTCACACTGGCAGCACGGCTGTCTGGAGACATAATTTTTCCTACTTTTGTCTGTTTGACATTTTACTATTCTTCAGGGAGGAAACACTTCACAAGGGATTCCATTGTTCCTGAGAATGCAGTTGCTAGTGGTATTTTTAGTAACTCAAAGATGGGGCACGTGTACAAAACCCACCATCAATAACAAAGCTGGTACCACACGCAAAATCCTTAAAACTAAGATTTACAGTCTTCGGCTCCTGCAGTGTTTCTAATCATGTGGCTCAATTTATACTTCCTGATTTGACTTCTCTTAATAAGCATGAAAAAGTAAAAGCATAGAACAAAATTTTAGTTATTTTCCACTTGTGATTAAACCAAAATCTCTTACGGAGCAAGCCAAAATTTCTGGGCAAGGAGTAGCCTAACTTAACTTGTGCATGCAGAAGCTTCCAGGCAGCTCCTGGAGCAGAGGGATTGAAAGTTCATGGGGCTATGAACCTTAGGTGACATGGGTGGTATACCTATACCTTTAGGAGTATTTGCATATCATGGAAACAAGTTTCCCTGCTTTACCATATGTAAAGGTCTGATCTAAAATGTGAGAATAACAGGAATGCCATCACAGAAAATTAAGGTGTATTATATATGTATTGTACTTGGCATATGTCTAACAACAAGTAGGTGTTCATTTTTTTCCTTTTTTCATTTCTCAATCAGTGCAATATTTGGGTATCCAATTATTCAGGTTCAGAGAATTTCAAGAGTTCTCATGCTGGGTAATATCTTTCTCATCAAGGACAAATTGTGATTTTTTTAAACAGAATCCAATTTTCTTTTGAACCTCTAATCATCTTTCACCTTTTGGCTTACTGTAATGTATTGATAATGATTATTTTAATATTCTTGCCTGTTAACTCCAGTATCTGGGTTATCTGTGGGTCTGCTTTTTTTTTTTTTAATATTGATTATTGATTCAGATGATATTATTTTATTCCAGAGGAGGGTAAGTTTCTCTAGACATATAGAACATGGACACATCAAATACCCAGGAGAATCTGGTTCATGCTGAGTTGAAGATTTAGTTTCATTCAGTCCATAACTGCTTCATTCCCATCCCTTAGATGTGGCTCCCTGGGCTTTTAGATTGAGATTCTGGCATAACCTTGTCCACTGACCCCTGAAAGACTATAAAGGATAAAGTTATGCCCTTCAGGGGCTTGATTTTATCAATTTAGCTTCCTACCTAACATAGCTTGGAACTTTGGTGACATCTTGGCAGGGAACCTGGTGTATGTTGGTGGCAGGTCACCTCCAGTGGGATTTTGTTTTCTAATCACTGCAAAACTTCATGACAGCCCCTTAGCCTCCCATCCTACCTCAGAACACTGAAAATATCTCCTGGAAGAAAACTATCTTTGTTTTTGCAGGTTCTTTAGATTCCTACTCATCAAGCCAACCCATTCAACCACCAAAAAACGCTGTTGCTATTGTTTTGTCTTGCCCCAAAAGAATCCTGTGTGCTTAGGGCCAAGCCCTGTCCTTGAATCCGCACATGCCCTTAGGAGAGAAAACTGACATCAACTTCAGCTCACCTAATACAGGCTCTGCCTTTTGGAGAGTTAATTTCTTGTAGTCTCTGTTACTGCCGCAGCTTTCCACTCTCTTTAAAATATGATTTCATTGTAAGACATTCACTTATTTTTTAGTTGTTGCCATGGCTTAATATATCATACCGAGAAAAGGAAATCCCAAAGGTAAATAATTTTAAATTTTAGCTAAGGTGCCATTTTTGGAAACTTATAGCTGAAATGCATGATTAGAGTAATGGCTTGCTTGTCTACCAGCTCTTTGTGAAAGGATAAGCTCTGAAAGCTGTTCTGCTCTTCCTACAAAAATGGCAGCAGCAGATCTAGAACTGGGTTGCTTGAAGTAAATAGAATTGATTTAGCGTTAGATCTAGAGGTCTGTTCTTATCAGGATGAGTGTGTTAAGAGTGATCAGGAAGGACTTCAGAACCTTGATCCCATGAGATCTTGAGGCAGAATTAGACCACAGCACAGCAGATTACTCAGTAGATACTCACACTGAATTGGTAATGAGCTGGGATTAGTCAACAAGCAACTTTACATGTTCGGCTTCCCTGGTATCTCAGAAAGTAAAGAATATGCCTGCAATGTGGGAGACCTGGGTTTGATCCCTGAGTCGGGAAGATCCCTGGAGAAAGGGATGGCAACTCACTGCAGTATTCTTACCTGGAGAATTCCATGCATAGAGGGGCCCAGTGNAAGAAGTATTTTTGCATTGAGAGTTCTAAGATCCAGGTCTGATTTCAATGTAGTATGTCCACGCAGTACCTGTGAGTAATAATATACCTACCCTAACCTCATGGGCATGGAAAGAAAATCAGCTGTATGCATGTGTCCAGTATTTCGGTGCTTGTAGAAAGGTGTAGGTAAACAAGGCATACCGTTATAATTATGTGCTATAATCACCGAGGCAGCCTACCACAGTGAAGAATGAAGAGTTTGGGCCTTTGATAAATTTAGGTTCAAATACACAATTTTCTGCTTAGTGTCAGGGTGTTTGGGGGGAAAATTTGTGGTTCTGTTTAATGTGATTTTTTGTTGTTGTTTTTTCAAATCTGAAATGGAACTAGATATAGGATTAAGTAGGAGATATGTGTGTGAAGTGTGTGCTTTACAAGTACTCAAAATGGGGCCTAATGTTTATTACAGTCATTAGCTATTCTAAAGAAGAAATATCAGTGAATAATTAAGATCTTTTTTTCTTCTATCAAGATGACATTTTTGTAGAATAATTGGTGGGTAGCAGACTCTGTGTACAGTACAAAATGGTGTAGTCAGAAGTCACACTGGCAGCACGGCTGTCTGGAGACATAATTTTTCCTACTTTTGTCTGTTTGACATTTTACTATTCTTCAGGGAGGAAACACTTCACAAGGGATTCCATTGTTCCTGAGAATGCAGTTGCTAGTGGTATTTTTAGTAACTCAAAGATGGGGCACGTGTACAAAACCCACCATCAATAACAAAGCTGGTACCACACGCAAAATCCTTAAAACTAAGATTTACAGTCTTCGGCTCCTGCAGTGTTTCTAATCATGTGGCTCAATTTATACTTCCTGATTTGACTTCTCTTAATAAGCATGAAAAAGTAAAAGCATAGAACAAAATTTTAGTTATTTTCCACTTGTGATTAAACCAAAATCTCTTACAGAGCAAGCCAAAATTTCTGGGCAAGGAGTAGCCTAACTTAACTTGTGCATGCAGAAGCTTCCAGGCAGCTCCTAGAGCAGAGGGATTGAAAGTTCATGGGGCTGTGAACCTTAGGTGACATGGGTGGTATACTTATACCTTTAGGAGTATTTGCATACCATGGAAACAAGTTTCCCTGCTTTACCATATGTAAAGGTCTGATCTACCATGTGAGAATAACAGGAATGCTGTCACAGAAAATTAAGGTGTATTATATATGTATTGTACTTGGCATATGTCTAACAACAAGTAGGTGTTCATTTTTTTCCTTTTTTCATTTCTCAATCACTGCAATATTTGGGTATCCAATTATTCAGGTTCAGAGAATTTTAAGAGTTCTCATGCTGGGTAATATCTTTCTCATCAAGGACAAATTGTGATTTTTTTAAAACAGAATCCAATTTTCTTTTGAACCTCTAATCATCTTTCACCTTTTGGCTTACTGTAATGTATTGATAATGATTATTTTAATATTCTTGCCTGTTAACTCCAGTATCTGGCTTATCTGTGGGTCTGCTTTTTTTTTTTTAATATTGATTATTGATTCAGATGATATTATTTTATTCCAGAGGAGGGTAAGTTTCTCTAGACATATAGAACATGGACACATCAAATACCCAGGACTATCTGGTTCATGCTGAGTTGAAGATTTAGTTTCATTCAGTCCATAACTGCTTCATTCCCATCCCTTAGATGTGGCTCCCTGGGCTTTTAGATTGAGATTCTGGCATAACCTTGTCCATTGACCCCTGAAAGACTATAAAGGATAAAGTTATGCCCTTCAGGGGTTTGATTTTATCAATTTAGCTTCCTACCTAACATAGCTTGGAACTTTGGTGACATCTTGGCAGGGAACCTGGTGTATGTTGGTGGCAGGTCACCTCCAGTGGGATTTTGTTTTCTAATCACTGCAAAACTTCATGACAGCCCCTTAGCCTCCCATCCTACCTCAGAACACTGAAAATATCTCCTGGAAGAAAACTATCTTTGTTTTTGCAGGTTCTTTAGATTCCTACTCATCAAGCCAACCCATNGGTGTATGTTGGTGGCAGGTCACCTCCAGTGGGATTTTGTTTTCTAATCACTGCAAAACTTCATGACAGCCCCTTAGCCTCCCATCCTACCTCAGAACACTGAAAATATCTCCTGGAAGAAAACTATCTTTGTTTTTGCAGGTTCTTTAGATTCCTACTCATCAAGCCAACCCATTCAACCACCAAAAAACGCTGTTGCTATTGTTTTGTCTTGCCCCAAAAGAATCCTGTGTGCTTAGGGCCAAGCCCTGTCCTTGAATCCGCACATGCCCTTAGGAGAGAAAACTGACATCAACTTCAGCTCACCTAATACAGGCTCTGCCTTTTGGAGAGTTAATTTCTTGTAGTCTCTGTTACTGCCGCAGCTTTCCACTCTCTTTAAAATATGATTTCATTGTAAGACATTCACTTATTTTTTAGTTGTTGCCATGGCTTAATATATCATACCGAGAAAAGGAAATCCCAAAGGTAAATAATTTTAAATTTTAGCTAAGGTGCCATTTTTGGAAACTTATAGCTGAAATGCATGATTAGAGTAATGGCTTGCTTGTCTACCAGCTCTTTGTGAAAGGATAAGCTCTGAAAGCTGTTCTGCTCTTCCTACAAAAATGGCAGCAGCAGATCTAGAACTGGGTTGCTTGAAGTAAATAGAATTGATTTAGCGTTAGATCTAGAGGTCTGTTCTTATCAGGATGAGTGTGTTAAGAGTGATCAGGAAGGACTTCAGAACCTTGATCCCATGAGATCTTGAGGCAGAATTAGACCACAGCACAGCAGATTACTCAGTAGATACTCACACTGAATTGGTAATGAGCTGGGATTAGTCAACAAGCAACTTTACATGTTCGGCTTCCCTGGTATCTCAGAAAGTAAAGAATATGCCTGCAATGTGGGAGACCTGGGTTTGATCCCTGAGTCAGGAAGATCCCTGGAGAAAGGGATGGCAACTCACTGCAGTATTCTTACCTGGAGAATTCCATGCATAGAGGGGCCCAGTGGGCTATGGTCCATGGGGTTGCAAAGAATCTGACACAACTGAATGACTAATACACAACTTTACGTGTTAAATACATTCCAAGTCTCAGTCTTACTGTCCATGGGCATCATTTCTAAGCACTGCACTTTGAATCACATTAAGTCAAAAAGTGGACTGATTTTAGAGGAGATGAGCACAGAAGAGCTGGGTGTGAGAGCTGGTTCTCCCAGAACCTCACTGCTGCTCGTTGATTAATTTGTGCATCTTGCTTTCTTATAAAACAGGAACAGTAATGGTACCTGCCTCACTGAGTTGTTTTGATAACTAAATAAGGTTATAGATAGTTGCTGAGGACAGTCCCTACCAAACAACACAATATTATGTGTGCTTGTTGTCATGATTATCATCAATATTACCTTCATCGACAATTTAAGTGAAATAATCACCAGAATTTGACTCACCAGACTCAACAGACTTGGGTGATGGCCAGCACCTTTCCATTCTCTAATTTTAACAAATTCTTAAACTACATATTTTATATTCCCACCGGAGATATTCATATGATCATTTATTCTTATGTATACAATAAAATAATGGTCCGTTTCACAATGGAGAATGCCATGAAGCACACTTGTCTTTCAACGGGGTGATTTTTCTCTACTTACCTCAATGAAATCTTCCTTTACAGCGATGAGGGCACTGAAAACTACTAGCAGTATAAGTTATATACATGGGACATGGCAAAAGACCACACAGATTTCTTAAACAAGTACGGTTGAAATGAAAATTCCTGTTGCTGTCTCACTGGCAATATGGACCTAGATTACCCAATTGTCTTGGTTTTTTTTTTTTTTTCTATTTAAAAAAAAGATAATTGTTGCTGGAGTTAAATGCATGAACATTTAATTTCAGTTTTTTTCAAGGCACATATTTTACTGAGCTGTTGAATGAGGAACTGTATGTTCACTGTCCTTGAGTTCTCTATAAATTCTAACAGAAAATAAATATAGAACAGTGAAAAGCCTAAGTCTGATAGTGTGAATAGTTTATTCTAGTAATAGTAATGTAAATGGATATCCAAAAGCAGGGACAAGTCATCTGTTGCCTTAGCAAGCAACAATGACGTCTTCCAAGGACAAGTCTATGTAACTGATCTGTAGATGGACTATGACAGATAATAGAATGTTTTTATCTTTGCTTTAATATACTGAGAGCACATCAAAGAATCATGTAAATGAGCTATTATATATGTTATCTGAATCACAGGTGATTTTATTAGCTGTTAGGGATGTAGTTGCATAGCTGAGTAAAAACTAAAATATACTGAGTAGACAACTACTCCCATTGGGGTGAAGCATTCATGCTCATCTATTCTGAATTCAACTCATTCCAAGCATAATGTCGAAAAATAAAATCATCTTCAGTTACACCCCTCAACATCCACATTAATATGAATTTACTTTCCAGGAATAATTTGCTTTGGATGATGATAGTCAGTTTCAGGAATTTACTAAAATGAGATTGAATTCTCTGTCCACAGACTTAAGACTGTGGTAACAAAGCAAAGGGGTTTCCCAGGTGGCGCTAGTGGTAAAGAACCCTCCTGTCAATGCAGGAGGAGATGTGGGTGTAATCCCTGGGTTGGGAAGATCCCCTGGAGAAGGGAATGGCAACCTACTCCAGTATTTTTGCCTGGAGAATCCCACGGACAGAGGAACCTGGCAGACTACCATCTACGTGGTCACAAAGAGTCAGACACAACTGAAACACCTTAGCTTGCCAGCATAAAGCAGAATGGAGGGATTTAGTGCACAAAGCCTTAAAACAGAAAAAAGTAATCCTTATAATGCAAACAAAAATAGAAGCTCACCTTCACTTTATAGCTACTTAAAAATAAGCTAAAGAAATGGATTTTAACCCTAATCCGTAAGAATGAAAAGTATATATAATTAAATGACTGCAAGTGGGGAACCTGTGTCAAAACATGAGTTAGACCTAGAATCACAACACACGTTTCCATTGTTCTCATGAAAAGTCACTTTGCTTAAGGAAACTGAAGATGTATATTTTTTCACTCCTTTCCATTTGGGGTAATGGTATATATCTAATAACTTTAAAAGTTTCCAAAAAGTTTAGGTTATTTAAAATAGACTTTTATTTTTTATGCAGAAGAACTTTAAAGTTGTATGTCAAAGAAAATCATTTCAACAAAGGTCTGAAATATAAAAGTGATGATATTTTAAAGGTAGTTAAAATTTTAACAGGGAAGCCTGATATGCTGCAGTCCACAGGATTGCAAAGAGTTGGACATGATTTAGAGACTAAACAACAACAAAAATTTAAGACTCTTAGTCTGAGGGGAGTCTGCTGCTGCTGCTGCTGCTAAGTCGCTTCAGTTGTGTCCGACTCTGTGAGGCTACACATTGAATAATCCACTCACCCAAATGCCCTGCCCTCTACAAAGAAGTCATGCTCTCTCCTGTGTGTCCCAGTGTAGAAAGACGGTGAGGCCATAAGTCAGCAATAGAGAATCAACAAGAAAACTTTGTCCCCCAGGAGACCAGGAAAGTGATGTGCTATTATGTAAATTCTCACGCTTTTCTACACAGGGTGGTGAAAAACAAGTATGCCATGGGGTTTTAAAGCAAAAAACAAAGAAGCAAACAAAACAGAACAAAAAAACTAAGGGAGGGAGAAAGATATTCATAATTCCCATTTGGAATGATTCTCTGAAATGATCTAAAACTATAGGAATGTATAAACATCCTTGATAATATACTTCATCATTCATAAATTATTTCAGCTTCACTTATGACTGTCCCTACCACAATAACGAAAAAATCATTCATGTCTAAATGTGTTCATACATTTAACTCCAGCAACAAACACAGATAAATGAAACCCGTANGATCTAAAACTATAGGAATGTATAAACATCCTTGATAATATACTTCATCATTCATAAATTATTTCAGCTTCACTTATGACTGTCCCTACCACAATAACGAAAAAATCATTCATGTCTAAATGTGTTCATACATTTAACTCCAGCAACAAACACAGATAAATGAAACCCGTAATTACCAACAAAGCTTTACGTTACACAACACTTCAATTCTCTAACTGTCGTAAAAGATAAAACTGATTAAACTGGGCTCCTTGTGTCTCCATAACCCTGTTCCTTTTTCATTTTCAGGGATAAAGAAATGGCAAAAGAAGGGGTGCGGGAGGGAAAGAGAAAAAAAAAGAAAAAAAGAGAGCTCAGTCCTGACTGTTTAGAACCTCCCCCTACCATAAACCAGAATAATTTTTACAGGCAAAATTATAATAGGCTAAAATTAAGTACTCATGCAAAAGAAACTATATGCTTAGCAGAGAAAATCCCTTAGCCCATGTGTTTTTGAGCCTCAGTAAGCCATACCAACAGATAATTAGATATGATTTTGAAAATTAATGGGTCAGAATCACATCCTTTGTAATTAGGTCACCTAAGATGAAAATCTGACTCTGTTCTTATTCACTGTAACAGTAACCTTTCACTCTCCTGGATCCCAGAAGGCCACAAAATGATCCAACCTTACGAAAATTGCACCTCCAGTAATCCATTANCCATGATCTTCGTTTTCTGAATGTTGAGCTTTAAGCCAACTTTTTCACTTTCCTCTTTCACTTTCACAACAAAAACATACTCTTGAAGTTTACTTTTAATAAAATGAAAAATTGACACATTTAACTAAAATGAGTAAAGTGATGTATTAAGAAAATCCGCTTATATCATTTATATTTAAAGTTTGTTTTTACAACCATGACAAATATTAATGGCCACTTTAATACTTCACTTCTCATGGAACAGAGCAGATTTGATTATAGTGTTTCCTAAATTACACTTGAAGAAAATCAAGGTCTAAAATGATTTTATTACATCCCTCCAGTATTGCTTACACTCAGGGTAAACCTTGAATGTGAAGGGAACAATGTCTGAATGTGTGGGGTTTCCATCATCCCACATGCTCATTGAGAGGTGACATTAATCATTATGCCCTGACTTTCATTTTCAGCTAAACCTTAACTATCAGAAAGTTATTTCTTGGTCTAAATATGATTCAGAACTTCAGACTCAAAGACTTGACATTTTTATTTACATGTTCCCAAGTGTTCTTGTAAAAAACTGTATCAGTAATGTCCACTGCATAGGCCCAGCCCCAGAACAGTCACTCACTGGGAAGCATCTGCCTCCATTTGACGAGGTGCAGTTTACTGCTCCCACGCCACTTCTATGGCAAAGTCAAGCCCACTGACCCAGCCACCAGCTCCACTGAGGAAGTTCTTCCACTGACTCAGGAAATTACCAGACAGTGAAGACATCCAGTCACTGCTGGAGTAGCCCCTCCACTCACCAGCAAGAATGGTCTGATTCTCTGGTTCCAATAAGTTAAGCGCAACATACAACAACATCTTCACCAGTGGTCATTTTGCTACATTTATAATAGGTAATACAGAAGCAAACCACAAATCCATCAATAAGTGACTAAATAAATGTTGAGACCTCTTTGGCCACCTCATTTGAAGAGCTGACTCATTGGAAAAGACTCTGATGCTGGGAGGGATTGGGAGCAGGAGGAGAAGGGGATGACAGAGGATGAGATGGCTGGATGACATCACAGACTCAATGAATGTGAGTCTGGGTGAACTCCGGGAGTTGGTGATGGACAGGGAGGCCTGGCGTGCTGCGATTCATGGGGTCGCAAAGAGTTGGACACGACTGCACGACGGAACTGAACTGAACTAGACATTAATATGGAAAATGAAGACACAAACTTTATGTAAAGTTACGTGTAATGAAGAGGATGGCAAGATTACATGAGTCACTTCATGTCAAATACTTAGGACTGGGCACACAGTAACTATGGTTAAATGAAAAAAGAGACTAAGAACAGTATTGTAGTTCAATAGGATTTTATGATTAAAATATATGCATACTTATGTACTTATATACATAGAAATATATATAAATGGATATAAACTACGTAAAGGAGAAAAATCAAATCATAGCATATTTAATTTGAAAATAAAACAGAAGAATGTGCTTGATGATTTTGCCAAAAGCTGTGAAAGGCAAGACAAATATACAGGGCTGCTTTGACGGCCTTTAACTGGAAGAGATCTGAGAGGAAAATCAGTTGACTTTATTGGAACATTTATTGTTCATAAAAATGTTATCTTCCAAGAGTTCAAAGCTAGGAGTTGCCAGATAAACGTGAATCACCAGATTTCACAATGGCTAATTAAGGATTACAGCTCTTTGTCTTCTCCTATTCAAGAGAGCATCTCTTTGCTTACATTGAGCCCATAAACAAGTTAGATCAGCAGCCATTGTAAACAATAGGAGAGGTTTAAACCTACAGCTGGCTAGGATGGAAATCAAACCGGTCTTCCCTTCCTTCCTCCTCCAACACCGGGGGACAAGTCCAGGGAGACAGGAAGAGAGAGCAGACTAAATAACCAGAGAGCAGAGTCCAGCTCTCCTTGCCTCTTCTTACGTAGCACTTACCAGTCCAGCTTTTTCTGAGTAGTACAGGAGAGTGATTGAAATGAGATCTCACTTTACAATGAACAGGACTAACATTCCACTAAAATGAGGCTGTTTTTCTACAGAATATCACTGTGTAGTTTTGAGAGCGTGTGTGTGAGTACTCAGTCATGTCTGACTCTTTGTGACCCCATGGAGTGTAACCTGTTAGGCTCCTCTGTCCATGGAATTTCCAGACAAGAATAATGGACTGGGTTGCCATTTCCTCCTCCAGGGGATCTTTCCGAACCAGGGATTGAATCCGCATCTCATGTGTCTCCTAAACTGGCAGGCAGATTCCTTACCAGCTGTGCCACCTGGAAAGCTCCAGAGTTTTTAGACTGGACAAGGTTATTAAGAGAATCAGATATCTGTTTAAACAGAGAACTTTTGGTAGCAATTGCTATAAAAACAAAACGCTCATGTTTCTCATAAAATGAGTTGAAATTTTTAACTAAAGTGGTCAGAGAAATAGTAAAATTTTAGAAGTCTCTATTGTCCTGACTCTCTCTAGTGGTGTGATGTATGCTTGATTCACTGCTGCACTAGTGTGAAGGGCTAGAAAAAGAGCTACACACTCAAAAGATTCACTAAGGAAAGGAGTTCTTTATGTTTCTAAGTGGCCCAGCATCTTCTCTGGTCAGAGAGCATTTCTGGGGCATTCTGCGTGCCCTCTTTCCAGGAACTTGAAGTAAGTTGGTTTATAACTGGATGTAATATGGCTAGGAAACCAGCAGGAAGCCTAATTTCTGGTTTGGTCACACTTAGTACAATGCAATTTTTAAGATGCTATTTTAAAAAATAATGTCTTAGATCTAATTTGCATTCCNATTGTAGGCAGACACTTTACCATCTGAGCTACCAGGGAAATCATAAGAGGTAACTTACGGGGCCGCAAGAGGTGGCTATAACTTATTGAAAGTGATATGACTTAATGTGACTTAGACATACAGAGTATAATTAATTAAAATTTACAAAGTAACATGTGTAGCAAATTACAATTTGAGGAACACAATTACAGAAAAAATGGCACAGAACCTAGAGTGAGGCTGATAAACATGATGCAGACTTTAGACCCTATACATTTGCCACACAAATGAGTTTTCTGGCTGCCAGTGCAAGGAAAGGAGCAAAATCAGCTTGTGAGACCAATTTGTCTTCTCAAGAGAAGGATAATTACTTAGGAAACTAAGTATTGAATGACAGAGGTTTCTTTCAAAGATGTTGAGTGTGAAGCTCTGAAGCAATTTAGACAGTATTAGTTTTTAAAAAACAGAATTTTTGTTTCAATTTAATAGTTTAACAGGCTGACAACTTATAATTGCCAGGAGGATTGGATAAATGGAAGCCAGAATTCCGGTGTTATGACAAAAAGAGGAGGCTGGGAAAGGAATATATTTGAGTGCTGAGCTTATTTTTAAATTTGGTTTTACCAATTTACAGTTGAAGCAGATGATTTTTGACACTTGAAAAATATCTAAGTTTCTGATCATGTTTTTTAATTTTAGCTTTAGAAAATTGCTGAATAAACTATTTAATATGTAAATAAATAATATTAGAGAATCAGGATGTTGGATTTTCTCTTTATTTGATCCAATTACTTTCAAAGTTTGCAAAAGAGTGTAAAGTGTGGATTTAATCAATTTTTTTGCCAAGAAGCATATGTAGGAGGTCATTTTAGTAGGTATATTAATCATGTGAAAGCTGAAAGTTTTAGCAACCTTAAAGTAGCATATTTTACTACAAGGCTTAAATATGTCTACGAGAAAAAGGAAACTTTTGTTGACAAATTATAGTCTAATGGAGGAACAGAGTGAAGGTAAATCAGTTTAACCTTTTTGATAGATCGTTTATGTATATCATTTTCCCATCTACAAAAGCAAAAGATTTTTAAAAATCAGAATGATCTTTCTTTTAATTACTTAAAAACTATTTGAGATAGAGGGAGGGAAGAGTAAGAAAGGAGTGTTCCACATGGTACCCACGCTGGATGCCAGCCCGGGTGCAGGTGACCCCATGGTCACTGGGGCTTTAAAGGAAGAAATACAAGCGGTAAGCGCTCCACCTTGGAGATAAGGAAACACAAACTCAACTTCAGTGTCTGCTTTAGGTTCAACTGTAAACAACTTTAAGAAGTGGAACTGCAGCTCACTTATCCTAATCCCAAATCATGCTCTCGATTCTACTGTTAGAAAAAATAAATCAAAATGACTTGTTTTATTTTCATCCCCCAATAACAAGATTGAAGATTTCATAGGAAAGAAAAGAAGTTTACCAACACATGATAATTTTAAAATATAATCTCATCTTAAAACAGAAATTTGACAAGTGAAAAGAAAACCAAAGGAGGAAGTGAAACTGATTATTTAATTGACAAAGTTTTACTGAGGGCTGGCCACCGTTTTTAGATCAGAAGCGGAGGGAGGCATAAAGAGATGACACTATCCATGCCCTCATTTTTAAGTTTGAAATTCAAATCATCCTAGGTATAAACAAATCAAGGCAGGACTTTATTTTCTATCATGGTTATCGACACTTAACTTATGTGTCCGGAATGGAGATATGGTATTTTACAAACAGGTATTTCACCTTCTGCAAACTGTTTTTAACCTGAGAAACGAGGGCTGTGCAGAGATTAAGGGCATGAGCTCTGGGACTGGCATGAATCTATATCTTCTTTCCACTCTTTTCTGGTTGTCTTCTTCAAACTCTAAGAGGTTTGCCTGCAACAGAGAGGCAAGACGAGCATCTGCCTGTCAGTGTCCTTACAAGCCTCAAATGAGATGGGAGGGGCAACAGCCAGCTATGTGCCCACACCAGTCATTGTCTAATAAGCTACTCTTGATAGCTTATACTGCTGTTAGCAGCTGTCTGTTAAGTGCAAATGGAAAAGTTGCAACTAGCTCCTGTTTGCAATTAGAATAAACTCAGGAGTCTGGGATGCAAATTAGGTTTCTTCTATTAATATTCCCAGTCATTCTCTCCATATCCATTGCTCTCCTTCTACCTTTGCCCACATCTTCACATATTTTTATAGAGCATAAAAATGAATAAATTCTAAGTATATATGTAGTATATAACATTTAATATATGATAAGGAAAATATATTCTATATAGAATATACATACACACATATATATATTTGGCTGCACAGAACTTCCCCAACCAGAGCTCAAACCCTTGTCCTTGGCAGTGGAGCACAGTCTTAACCACTGGCCCACTAAAGAAGTCTTCAGTTCAGTTCAGTTCAGTTCAGTTCAGTCACTCAGTTGTGTCCGACTCTTTGCAACCCCATGAATCACAGCACGCCAGGCCTCTCTGTCCAACTCCTGGAGTTCACTCAGACTCATGTCCATTGAGTCAGTGATGCCATCCAGCCATCTCATCCTCTGTCGTCCCTTTCTCCTCCTGTCCCCAATCCCTTCCAGCATCAGAGTCTTTTCCAATGAGTCAACTCTTCGCATGAGGTGGCCAAAGTACTGGAGTTTCAGCTTCAGCATCATTCCTTCCAAAGAAATCCCAGGGCCAATCTCCCTCAGAATGGACTGGTTGGATCTCTTTGCAGTCCAAGGGACTCTCAAGAGTCTTCTCCAATACCACAGTTCAAAAGCATCAATTTTTCGGCGCTCAGCCTTTTTCAGTCCAACTCTCGCATCCATACATGACCACTGGAAAAACCATAGCCTTGACTAGATGGACCTTTTTTGGCAAAGTAATGTCTCTGCTTTTGAATTATGCTATCTAGGTTGGTCATAACTTTGCTTCCAAGGAGTAAGCGTCTTTTAATTTCATGGCTGCAGTCACCATCTGCTACGTATATATTTTAAAAATTGTTATTAAAGTCTTATATTGCCATTGATCTCCTAATCTACTTTGTTTCATCTTTCTGATTTTTTAAATATGCTCTTCAAAGACAGGTATTGAAATCATCCTTTTAGGGGGCAAAATATTATGGTTCTACTTGGTACATCAGTTACAATTAATTTTTTTGGCTATATGTACATTCAAGTTAATTTTATTATTAGCTTTTAAGATAGCATGTGAAGACAAAGCAGATCAATGGGAATGCTTAAACAGCCAAATTTTGAAAAGAAAATGACAGACTGCCAGGTAATTATTTGGGCATGACCTTACTCCCACTTTTCTCCTCTCTATTTTTCCTTCATCTTTCTGTCTTTTCCATTCTAAGGACCAGAACATTTCAATTGTACATGTGAAGTATTTTTAGCTTTTTAGAAAATGTTGCTTTGTTTGGAATACACAATGGAGAAGAGATATAAGAAAAAAAAAAAGCTCAAAAATTAAATGATCAATTACTCAGCTATCAAGTCGTGAAGGAGCAATTAAATTCCCCAATAACTGAAAAACAATTTCATTCTTTATTTATTACTTTCTCTAAACACTAATGATTCACATTGAAGAGTTCCATCTGCATTTTGAAAACAACTGAGTGTCTTAGATTAATGATGTGATTTGTCTGTGATTTCTCCATTATTCAAAAGAAGGGTGAGTTAAGTACCAGCTTGGCTGCCCCACCCAGGGCGTGTGTCACTAACTTCTGAGAGGGAGGTATTCAAAGGCCAGATGTAAATGAGCAAGAATTCAATTAAACCAACAGAGAAAAAGGACAGCCCTTGAATTGATATTGCAATTGTAGCTATAACTTCTTGGAACACTGTATTTTTCATATGTCTTAGAACAGGCTGAAATAATTTTCCAATTCAGGGTCAAAATAAGTGAAAATGAAAAAGAAACAAGGGAAAATAGAAAAAATAGAAAAACGAAAGCAGGAAAAGTCTTTTCACACCTTCACCTTTAACTTTCTAGAACACATTTACTTGATGAACTCCTGCTAGGTTAAGTGCCAGGAACAGCTTCTAAAATCCTAGTAGAATAAATCTCATTCAAAATTAGATGTCATCCATTGTCCGTTTATGCAGAGAAACTGATTATCTAGAGGCTTTCTATCTGAAATGATTCCTTCATCAGTCTGTACTCTATGGTGGAGAATAACTCAAAAATAAACATTTGATAGGGCTAAAATATTTGATCGGGCTAACAATCTAGATTATTTACTGTTTTCTGCAGGTTCACCTGAAAATGTCTCTTTAAAAAAAATTAGTTTTAATTGGAGGATAATTGCTTTACAATATTGTGTTGGTTTCCTCCATATATCAACATAAATCAGCCATAGACACAGGGAAGGCTGGCATGCTGCGGTCCATGGGGTCACAAAGAGTCAGACATGTCTTAGCGACTGAACAACATACATATGTCCCTTCTTTGGAACTTTTCTCCCTCCTCCCAGCCCATCCCATGCCTCTGGGCAGTCACAGAGTACTGTGTTGAGATTCCTGTGGCATACAGCAAATTCCCGCTGGCTGTCTATTTTACATATAGTAATATATATGCTTCAATGCTACGCTCTCAGTTTCCCCCACCTTCTCTTCCCTCCACTCTACCCACACATCTGTTCTCTACGTCTGTGTCTCCATTACTGCCAAGGATATGGGTTCATCAGTGCCATCTTTCTAGATCCCATACCTCTGCATTAATTTGAAAATGTCTCTTTAACTTTCAAACAGAATATATCCATTTTACATACAAGGTGGAAAATGAAGTAAAGAAAGAAAAATGCCCATAATCATATCACTCTAAACTCACACAAATATGAATGTGTCTATACATCATTAGTTTTGTTGGGTAGTCAAAATCACAGTGCACCTTCAGATATCTGACAGTTGAAGTAAGTGTATATAGCTTTAATTCTTGCCTTTTCCCCTTTGTAATAAGAACATGACTTCTTATTACTACATGGTCTTTAATAGTATCAGTGGCTGATTATAGATACAGGACATACAATAATATATCCAACCTGTCCATCCTAAAGAAGATCAGTCCTGAGTGTCCATTGAAGGACTGATGTTGAAGCTGAAATTCCAATACTTTGGCCACCTGATGCAAAGAGCTGACTCATCTGAAAAGACCCTGATGCTGGGAAAGATTGAAGGTGAGAGGAGAAGGGGACGATAGAGGATGAGACGGTTGGATGGCATCACCAACTCAATGGACATGAGTTTGAGTAAACTCCAGGAGTTGGTGACGGACAGGGAGGCCTGGAGTGCTGCAGTCCATGTGGTCGCAAAGAGTTGGACACGACTGAGCAACTGAGCTGATCTGAATAATATATCCAGGTTTTTCCTGCCATTGGATCTGTGTTTTCAAATATCTCTACAGATACTGAGCAGCTTCATAAGTTTATGATGCCACTGTGATTATGAAAACAAAAACATTAGAAATCAACATATTTTTAAATTTTTCTTTATGAGAATAGCTTTTTATGTAAGTCCATTTTATTTTTAAATTTAAAAAAATTGAGAATGGGATTGACATGTAGACACTGCTATATTTAAAACAGCCAACAAGGACCTACTGTGTAGTGCAAGGAACTCTGCTCAATATTCTGTAATAACCTATATGTACAAAGGATCTGATACGTATAACTGAATCACTTTGCTGTACATCTGAAACTAATACAACATTGTTAATCAACTATTCTCCAATAGAAAATAAAACTTTAAAAGACAGAATTCCACATATTACTATCACATATCTGACATCTTTGTAGATTTATCCTCAAAGCCGCACAGATAGGACAGAGACTGGTGGAATAAATATCAACTCATCCTTTCCAAAGTGTCTTTCCACTGATTAAGTTTGCTAATTTCCATTTAGCAGATTAAGATATCTGGAAACAACGAACCAGGTCACCCCAAGTTCATTCCATGGCACATTCCTTGAATTCCCTCCTTCTTAGAAACATTTTGTAGGTGGCTGGCTATTTTTCAGAGGAAAAGCAAAGTAGCTCAGACATTGCAGAAGTAATACAGTTACCTAATCGGCCTCCTAAGGCTGCGTCCACAAGGAAAAACCCCCACACTAACTCTCTCCCTTAAAGTGTGATCAGGGTAAGAACTTCCTGTGGTTCCACCCAGGAATCTGAATCTGAATCTGGCATCTGTGTCTTGGTGGAGAAAGAAAATGAACAAGAAAGATGGTACCGAACCCTGACTGTTTGTAATAACGTGCACTTTTCAGGTATAGGTACTTTGAGAAGTTTTTTTTTTTCTCTGTGAAAGATTATTTTTAATAGGATGAAACAATAATTCAACAGTTTCCCCTGTAAGGAATGACCTGGGGGGAGAAAGATTACATACATGTAGAATATATCAATGGAATAAATACACAGTTTAGCCCAGATTTGATGAGGCCTCAGGCTTCTTAGGGTGGGTAGTTCCTGAATCTGGGACAAGAAGATCGTGTCTAATGGAAATTCTATAAGGTATTCCACCTTGCAGAGCGCAGTGCGAAGGCCGGCTTTAGGCTACATCTTTTCTTGGGTGAGGGTCGTCAGGGAGGAGACTCTATTCTGGGAAGATTTCCTCTCCCCACTTAGGCACCAGTGCCCTCCTTCTGTAATCCCCAGGTCAAAACTAAAACGTGAATGGCTGATGACAGTTTAAAGTGTTACACCTCCCATGGGGAAGGGAATGCTAACAGGCATCAGAGCTTGAAGCTAAGTGGTGAGGTTCAGAGGGAGAAATCCCAAGTACCAGGAGATGCATGCTTTATCATCTGGCTGGTACAGGAGGACGGGGCAGTGCCAAGGCTTCTGAGCATCCTTGTACACCCCGACACACAGTCATAGTTAAGGTCCGAATCCTGCAAGTACATACTGTCTGGCAACATTTTTTCTTTTGAGGTGGGTGGAATAGGGGAGGGAGTCTCGCTGATGATTTTAAATTCCCTAGGCTTGCGGCAGAATCCACTCAATTCACTTTTATTGGCTCAGTTCTTTAGGTCTCAGATCTCCGTATGGATGCTACTTATTAGCCACTCTTTAGGCAAGTCAGTTCACTTTTCTAGCCTGATATATTCGGTGTGGGGAGTGAACTATAAATAGTAGTCCCTACAGTCCCACATTTGTTGCCTGGATTAGACGCAACATACATACATTTCTTTGCATATTGCTTGGCATGAAGCAGGCACTCCCTCAACAGTATCTCTTCTGTTTCCTTAGTTACATGCTTTTAAGTTATTAATGGTTTGGGGTCAGAGGACTTTGAAAGTCATGGCCATTAATATTTTTAGCTAGTGAGTCTTAGCATCAAGCTGCATTTAATGTACCTTATTTTCTTAGATTCCACATACAATTATTGTCATACTATATTTGTCTTTCTCTGACTTACTTCACCGAGTATCATAATTTCTACGTCCACCCCTGTTGCTGCGAAAGGCATTGTTTAACTCTTTTGGATGGCTGAGTACATATACACATCACTATATATAAAAATAGATCATTGACAGGAACCTAGAGTATGGTGCAGGGAACTCTACTCAATATTCTCTGATAACCTATATGGGAAAAGAATCAGAAAAAGAATGGATATAAGTATAACTCAGCCACTTTGCCGTACACCGAAAAGTAATACAACATTGTAAGTCAACTACACTCCAAAAAAGATTAAAAATTACATTTAAAAAGATGCATTTAGTGATGACATTCTGGAAAATCAAACACAAAGACTGCTTTAAATGACTACTGCACCATTTTCTTTATTAACCCTCATCTCTGGGTCCATCCATTTGAATAATATGAGCTGTCTGTGTCCACATTAATGATGATAACCCTCCTGTGGTGCTTGAAAGAGATAACAGTCCACAGTAGCAAAAATTCATATGAAGGATAGGATCAGGATTTGTCTGAGCAGATTTTGTCTTAAATATTTAAAGACAAGCAGTAACCATTAATTTTAGTGTGAATCAAGAGACTGCATTTTAGCATGCAACTTCAAAAAATTATCTCTATGTTCCCTATGACTCTGAAGGGAAATGAAGACACTATAAATCATGATTTTCCCCAACCTCACTAAACTATTATGGAAAATATTGTATATACAGCACTTTTTAATGGTTTTCTGAACTTGTGGTCTTTCTTTAAAACTCTTTTGTTTCCCTAAATAGATGCCCAGCATTAAAACCATCTTTGGAGTGAAAATTGGTAATATCTAGTATTGCTATCTTTAATGGCTCTGTCATGTCTGACTCTTTGGCAATCACATGGACTATAGCCCTCCAGGCTCCTCTGTCCATGAGATTTGCAAGGCAAGAATACTGGAGTGTCTTGTCATTTCCTCCTCCAGGGGATCTTCCAGACCCAGATCAAACCTGCGATTCCTGAAGTGGCAAGTGGATTCTGGACCACTGATCCACCTGGGAAGCCCATAATATCCGGTATTACTAGAGCAGTAATTCTGGATCCCAAGTGTGTATCACAATCAACTGATCAAGGAATCAAAAAAAAAAAAAAATACAGATTTGTGACTACCACTCCAGATAGATTTGCAATCTATAAGGTAGGAAAGGCAATGCCAAAGAATGCCAAAGAATGCTCAAACTACCGCACAATTGTACTCATCTCACACCCTAGTAAAGTAATGCTCAAAATTCTCCAAGCCAGGCTTCAGCAGTACGTGAACCATGAACTTCCAGATGTTCAAGCTGATTTTGGAAAAGGCAGAGGAACCAGAGATCAAATTGCCAACATCCACTGGCAATCATGGAAAAAGCAAGAGAGTTCCAGAAAAACATCTATTTTTGCTTTATTGACTATGGCAAAGCCTTTGACTGTGTGCATCACAATAAATTGTGGAAAATTCTCAGAGATGGGAATACCAGACCACCTGATTTGCCTCTTGAGAAGCCTATATGCAGGTTTGGAAGCAAAAGTTAGAACTAGACATGGAACAACAGACTGGTTCCAAATAGGAAAAGGAGTATGTCAAGGCTGTATATTGTCACCCTGCTTATTTAACTCATATGCAGAGTACATCATGAGAAATGCTGGGCTAGAAGAAGCACAAGTTGGAATCAAGATTGCCGGGAGAAATATCACTAACCTCGGATATGCAGATGACACCACCCTATGGCAGGAAGTGAAGAGGAACTCAAAAGTCTCTTGATGAAAGTGAAAGAGGAAAGCGAAAAAGTTGGCTTAAAGTTCAACATTCAGAAAACCAAGATCATGGCATCTGGTCTCATGGAAAATAGATGAGGAAACAGTGTCAGATTTTATTTTGGGGGTCTCCAAAATCACTGCAGATGGTGACTGTAGCCATGAAATTAAAAGATGCTTACTCCTTGAAAGGAACGTTATGACCAACCTAGATAGCATATTCAAAAGCAGAGATATTACTTTGCCAACAAAGGTCCGTCTAGTCAAGGCTATGGTTTTTCCAGTGGTCATGTATGGATGTGAGAGTTGGACTATGAAGAAAGCTGAGCGCCAAAGAATTGAAGCTTTTGAACTGTGGTGTTGGAGAAGACTCTTGAGAGTCCCTTGGATGGCAAGGAGATCCAACCAGTCCATCCTAAAGGAGATCAGTCCTGGGTGTTCATTGGAAGGACTGATGCTGAAGCTGAAAGTCCAGTAATTTGGCCACCTCATGAGAAGAGTTGACTCATTGGAAAAGACCCTGATGCTGGGAGGGATTGGGGGCAGGAGGAGAAGGGGATGACAGAGGATGAGATGGCTGGATGGCATCACTGACTCGATGGACATGAGTCTGAGTGAACTCTGGGAGTTGGTGATGGACAGGGAAGCCTGGCATGCTGCAATTCATGGGGTCCCAAAGAGTCAGACACGACTGAGCGGCTGAACTGAACTGAAGGTGGGAAACATGTATCTTTATTAAAAAAAAGTTCTTCTCAGATTAATTCTTATTAGTAGCCATCTCTGAACCTGTTGTAGAAACATGTGCTTATAATGCACTTGGCAGCTCCCTGTTGGTTCCTGTGCTGACAAATAATGAAAAGGGACAGAGGAGGGGTTTGACACTTACAGCACACGTACATTCGTCATCTGTCACCTGTGGCAATTAACATTTTTACCCATTTCAACAGCATGACTGGAGATAAGCACCATGATATCTATTCTACAGTTGGAACACGTGGCTTTGAGAGATTATTGATTCTGCTTAGTTGGACATATAAAGACTTCAATGGTCGAGTCTGTTACGAATTCAGATGTATCTAAAGAGGCTGTTCTTGCTATAGGACCACACTGCCAAATATAAGTGATGTGAATTCAGTGGGTGAGATCTTCTTGTTGGACCTCTTTTTTAAGATCTCCTTGGTTAATTGCAGGTCTCTTAATGCAAAATGTATAGCTACACATCAATGATTCCTTTTCTAACATGTGAAAGATTCTTATGATGTGGAAGGTACTGGGAAAGTGGTGATTCAGAGGACAATGAGAAAGGGGTCCTGGCTTCAGGTAGCCTACACAGTATCTGATTGTGATTGTGACAAATTCCCAAGGAAAAAGAAAGAAAGAAGTCAATGGAAAGCACTAAGCATGTAGCAAAGAAAAGATTACATCTCATCAACTTTATCACTAATCATAACATTTGCTGTTATTAGGGATACATATTTTATATTCCATTAAGAAAAAAATATACAATTTAAGTTGACCAGCATTTTAGTCCTGCAGGTACACAAATGGACCCTAGCAGTTTCCTGCTGCTTTACAACGTCTTTCATCCATTCTCGGAGACTTGGTCCTATTCCTGTATGGCTTAGAGCGTGATAGTAATCCTTGTGCAAACATCTCAATAATATAACAGCCTGGCTTCATCTACCTGTGAGTATTTTCCTTTCTTAGGTCCCATAAAACACTTGATTGTTACTTTAATGCTTGCTTCCCTAATATCACATTCATAGCCAGCCCTCTGCTCTCTTTCTATGCTTTTCGCATATACAATAACTTGTGTTTTAGAAGTACAGGGTAGTATAGTCTTTTAAAGGCATTTTAAATGGCAATTAACCTTAACATGTTTAGTGTTAGCTAGGTCCATAACTCAACTGAAGAAATGAAAGGACTAACAGTTATGGCCAAGCCAGCACACGCCCAGGCAGAGACTATGACCTTACGACTTCTGCTTCATCAATGTGAACATGCATCTGGATTTTTGATACATTAAAAGGTGAAAAATCGTGCATCAAAAATCAATTTAAGACAGTAATTAAAGCCCAATAAGGACTTCTGAATGGGATGTGGAGGGAAAGCATTGTAGAGGGGTTACTTCTGAGTTCATCAAGGACAGTGAGGTTAAATGGATGCCGAGAGAAGAGCAAGAATTCCAGGGCAGGGGAAATGGCTGAGACTGGGGGTACAGCAGGGAGAAAATGGGAGGGCTGTCAGGCAGGCGATCCCCAAACACAGAAAGCATGATGCTTAAGCATGCCCGAATCTCAGTGTCAGACGCTCTCGCTACTCTGCACACAAAATATCTGATGCATTCTATGGCCTGTTTAATAAACTATAGTCTTCAGAAGAAAATCCAAGACCTGAGGAACTGGACTCAAACTCCAATTTCTGTTTTTCTCTCCCACTTAGCCCAGTGGTCCTTCAAGCTCTGCTATCTAGGGGAGCAAACCTTGCCACCCCCCAAACCTCTCTTGGGTATGTGGATTACTTCCAGCTGGACACAATCCAGGCCCAAAAGACTCAGGAAGACACTTTAACCTTCTCACTAACTGCCCAAAGAATGTAGACAGAGGACCTGTTCAGTAAGGGAGCTGTCACTACAGGTCACTCACTACCGTAGGAACGAGGTGCGTGAAAGGGAGGAAACTCACAAAGTCTGTTTGTTAAAATTCCTCTGTGGGTCCCACTCTCTCTGCCTGGCCCAGCAAACACTTGTTTGATACATGTTCGCTTTCCTTCTCCATATCAATTGCCTTCTGCCTCTTTAGCTGAAGATGGTATTATTCCAGGTGAGGGTTTTGGCCATTTTGGTAAGTTACTCAGTTATTTTTTTTATTTTTATTTTTTGGTCTCTCCCACATATACATGCTATTTGCCTTCTGTTGGATTTTCATGTCAATTTATTCTGAGACCAACCAAAAGAACCCAGCAGTATAGAGAAACATTTCTTATCCCCCCAAGCATTGCTTGGAGTATGCTTCTATCTGGACATACGAATCCTTTGGCTTGAATACACTGACCTCTTCCAATGCATGGTGATGGCAGGGATGGAAATTTCTCAACTGAAAAGCTTTCTTGGTGGTTCAGATGGTAGAGAATGTGCCTCCCAATGCAGGAGACATAAGAGATTGGGTTTGATCCCTGAGTCAGGGAGATCCCCTGGAGAAGGGAATGGTAACCCACTCCAGCACCCTCACCTGGAGAATCCCATGGACAGAGGAGCCTGGCAGGCTACAGTCCATGAAGTCGCAAAGAGTCAGACACGAATGAGCGACAGACACTTTCACTTTTAAACCTTTCTGTAAGACACCTACACAAAAACCACCTGAGGTTTATGCTTTGTCAGAGTCTTAGGTGGGAGCAGGTGCCATTCAGCTGTTGTGATTGCCTGTTACACTGTGGTCAGCCTGAAGAAGAGCCATGCTATTACTGATCGCTTCATGCAAAAACAGGGTGCAGAGCCATTAAGGGCTAGCAGTGTGGCAGGCACCGAATCACTTTTCTCAGTGTGTGATTTTTCCTGCTTCTCCTCCATTGGGAAAGACAAAAAGGTGGTTAGCTGGAGAGTGCACTGTGCATCTTTATGCGTGTTATTCATGAGGTTAGACACGATCTCAGCCCAGTCACGATTTGTCTCACTTTCGTGAAGCATTTCTTTGAAAAAGTTCAGGTACCGTAATTGCATTTTAAAGATACATAATAAATTAGGCTCTGGTTAGAAGGTTTGCTGAGGTGTGAACTAACCATTTTGTTCCTTTCTCTTTTATCAATGGTTGCTTCGAACCCCATGGTCTTGGGAAGACAAAAAGATGCACCAGAATATCAAAGGCTATAGGTTTATTACTATACATTATGAATAATTTAATGCCATAACAAAATAACACACTGATAAAAGCCAACAAGTAATACTCTATTCATAGCTGACTGGATAATCAAAGCTATTGAAGGTGCTTTTTCTAATACTAATTTAAAATTTGCATTATGAATCCTTGCCTTTCCAAACCGATAACCTCTTTTTTGATAAGGAATACTGTACACCCTCTACAGACCTCTACAATTGGGTTCAAAAGTACACTTTCAGTATATGCAGCAGAAGGAAAATACTTTACAGATAAAGAGTAACTTCACCTTAACTATTTCACCTTTTCCTTATTCTATTGGCCTAGTATATGAAATTCTATGGTCTATGGGTTTCCTATAAAGTTCCCCAAAGATCACACTGACCACAGGAAAACAAACTATAATTAGCCTATTTAAAAAAAAAAAAAAAAGGTAGTTGGTCATCTATGGAAAAATTCAAACAGATTTTTGGCTAATCCAACAATACCATAATTTTATTGAAAAGTTAAAACTTGGTCATTGAGAACTGGTAATATTCAAATAGCCACTGGTTGCAAAACTAGGTGGCCATACTATGTAGACTGCCAACTATCCCTGAATATAGTTTCCACTGATTAACAGGTTATAACAGAAATGTTTTGTCCTTCTCCATGGAGTCTGTCTCCTAGATTATTAGTAGGTGGCTCTCCTAGTTGTTCTTAGAATCTGTTTTACGTTGTCTTTATAACCAGAGAAACACTTATTTATAACCTTTGGTAACAGAATACAACCTACCAGAGAAAACTGCACCAAGGTATCTGGTCATCTTTGAGTGACTTCTTTAATCACTGGATTGTCTTATGTTTAGCTTTGTTTTGTTTTCTAACCCTCATTGTCCATTGTAGACAAAGGAGGGAAGTTCAAGGTCACTTTCAGTTCTCAGAGTAACTCAGATCCTTAGGAAGACATGATGCTTTTTTCATAAGGACTTTGATAACATTCAGCACATTAATTATAATGGACTGATTTAAGTATTATTAAAAAAAGATACACCACATTCTTTTCTCTTACAGAGGATGTGCTTGATCAAGAACAGAATCACCAAGGTCTTATCATCAATCACACAAAACAAGAGTCAGAAAGGCTGAGACATTTTCTGAGAGAAATCTCATGGGACTACTTTGTAGGCAGAGGGATAAAGAAGATTATAGAAACAATGGGTCTCCTAAGGACTAGGGTGTGGCTGCAAACTGCCCCTTCCTACCTCTGCCCATTTGCAAGCCTCACTCGCAGCTGGGGAATGACTAGTACTTTCTAGTAGAGACTGGGCCTTTTTATCTGCTCTCCATACACTCTTATCTGAGGATTTAAATCTGCATGTCAGTCAGCTGCAGCTTCATAGAACTATGCCATCTTTCAAGTAATCAAAGCAGAGACTCTCTGAAATCAAACGATAAAACAGACAAATAATGAGATTGATTTCAGCCTGTTTCTCTCAGAGAAGCTGAATTATAAACGACTAAAGGAAGAAAACCTAAGCCTTTTCTGGAATGGCTTGAAGTTGTGAAGTATGTATTTTCATTTATATTTAGACATCAGCTCAAAAATATTTGAAGATAGCTAATATTAAAATACACTTGTTTAGAAGACGGTATTTTGGGTGTTATTCAATATGTTCTCCACCAGACCAACAGCAAAGTTACTACCATTGTTCTTTTTCCTTAAGACAAGTTTCAAGTTAAATTTTATACTTAAAGACAGGTATTTGAACTATTTGGGCCAATTTTCTATGACAATGAAATTTGAAGCTTCTTTGTAAACCTTTCAAAGTTTTGTCAAATGACAACAGATGATAAGATATTTTTACCTCCTTTCAACTTTCCAAAGTAAGAGTTTACAAATAGTTTATGTATTCAATAAGTCCTCTTTGAACATCTGCTTCATACAAGGCTCCAAATTATTCCCAAAGGATAAAACAAACACAAAGAGGACCATTTTCTTCAAGTCTAGGAATTTATGATCTAATAAGGCTCTTAATGTCTTCGTGTTATCCTTTTTTTGTTGTTGTTCTTAAAAAAAAACACACATTAAAATAGCGGAATTCACATTTAGTAAGTCTAACGAGAAGTTGTCTGCTGTACCATGGGAATGAAGTGATATTCATGAATACTTACTACATGTCAGTCAGACGGTAGTGCTTTATAAGCATCAACTCATTTTCAAAAATAGTTCTCTTTGAAGCTATTTCAAATTTACCCCAAAATTGAAATACTAGTACAAGTACACTGAGAGACTTTGCTCATATTTCACCCACTTTCCAGATGATGCCCTTTCAGGCAAAAGGCCCTGATCCAGGATCACATACTGTGCTCACTTGTCCTGACTGGTTAATCCCCATGCAATCTGGAACTCTCCCTAGGTCTTTTCTTAACTTTCACGACTTGAACAGTTTTGGAGGTAACCAACCAGACACTTTATAGAATGTCTATCAGTGTAGATTTGTCTACAGTTTACTCATGTTGGCATTGTTTGGTCACCAAGTCGTGTCCAGCTGTTTGCGACTCCATGGACTATAGCCCGTCAGGCTCCTCTGTTCATGAGATCTCAAGACTGGATTCAAATGATGCACTTTGGGTTGGCACAGCACACAATTCAGGCTGTACACACTTTACCATGTCCTGCTGGTAACACACCATCTTAATTTGTTCCTTTACTGATAAACTTGCTTTCAATAAACATTATCTTCTGATTGCCATAGGAATATATATTCCATCCCAAAGTTCAAATAATGAAAATATTACTAAAGTTCCAAAGGAAAATTCAAGGGCTTCCTTGTCCCATAACTGTTCTAATCAGTTCAGTTCAGTCGCTCAGTCATGTCTAACTATTTACAACTCCATGAACCACAACATGCCATGCCTCCCTGTCCATCACCAACTCCCAGAGTTTACCCAAACTCATGCTCATTCAGTTGGTGATGCCATCCTACCATCTCATCCTCCATCGTACCCTTCTCCTCCTGCTCTAAATCTTTACCAGCATCAGGGTCTCTTCCAATGAGTCAACTCTTCACATGAGGTGGCCAAATTACTGGACTTTTAGCTTTAGCATCATTCCTTCCAAAGAACACCCAGGACAGATGTCCTTTAGAATGGACTGGTTGGATCTCCTTGCAGTCCAAAGGACTCTCAAGAGTCATCTCCAACACCACAGTTCAAAAGCATCAATTCTTCGGCCCTCAGTTGTCCTCACAGTCCAACTCTCACATCCATACATGACCACTGGAAAAACCATAGCCTTGACTAGACAGACCTTTGTTGGCAAAGTAATCTCTCTGCTTTTTAATATGCTATCTAGGTTAGTCATAACTTTCCTTCCAAGGAGTAAGCATCTTTTAATTTCATGGCTGCAATCACCATCTGCAGTGATTTTTCAGCCCCCCAAAATACAGTCTGACGCTGTTTCCACTGTTTCCCCATCTATTTCCCATGAAGTGATGGGACCAGATGCCATGATCTTAGTTTTCTGAATGTTGAGCTTTAGGCCAACTTTTTCACTCTCCTTTTTCCATTTCCTCAAGAGGCTTTTTAGTTCCTCTTCACTTCCTGCCATGAGGNAAAGCATCAATTCTTCGGCGCTCAGCCTTCTTCACAGTCCAACTCTCACATCCATACATGACCACTGGAAAAACCATAGCCTTGACTAGACAGACCTTTGTTGGCAAAGTAATCTCTCTGCTTTTTAATATGCTATCTAGGTTAGTCATAACTTTCCTTCCAAGGAGTAAGCATCTTTTAATTTCATGGCTGCAATCACCATCTGCAGTGATTTTTCAGCCCCCCAAAATACAGTCTGACGCTGTTTCCACTGTTTCCCCATCTATTTCCCATGAAGTGATGGGACCAGATGCCATGATCTTAGTTTTCTGAATGTTGAGCTTTAGGCCAACTTTTTCACTCTCCTTTTTCCATTTCCTCAAGAGGCTTTTTAGTTCCTCTTCACTTCCTGCCATGAGGGTGGTATCATCTGCATATCTGAGGTTACTGATATTTCTCCCAGCAATCTTGATTCCAGCTTATGCTTCTTCCAGCCCAGTGTTTCTCATGATGCACTCTGCATATGAGTTAAATAAGCAGGGTGACAATATACAGCCTTGACGTACTCCTTTTCCTATTTGGAACCAGTTGTTCAGTGTCCAGTTCTAACTGTTGCTTCCTGACTTGCATATAGGTTTCTCAAGAGGCAGGTCAAGGTGCCAAAGCCTTTGACTGTGTGGATCACAAAAAAACTGTGGAAAATTCTGAAAGAGATGAGAATACCAGACCACCTGACGGACCTTTAGGTGGGCATAAAACCATGATCCTGTCTGTTTGCATATCTTAATATGCAGTGATCCTACTTGTATGTTTCAGATTATTTTCTCTTAATTCCCACAACGACCATACAAGCACTCTTTTCTTTTTTTAGTCACTATTTGCTAAAAAGGACATTTGTCCAAGGTCATACACAGAGGGAGGTAGGATATGAAAAGAGGTCTTTTGACAGCAAACCCCATGTTTTACTACATATTGAGTTATAAAGTCTAGTGGCATGTATAGGCTTTATATATCAGCTATCAAACTAAAATCTTTAATATCTGTGAATGATTTTTTTTTTTTTTAGTTAACAGATTGTGAACCATGGAAATAATATGGTCCAGTTTAGGTGAAGGAAAATTTTCTCATCATCTTTACAGTATTGATCTTTACAGTATTGAAAAATTTATAGTATTTTTCAAACCTATGGCTGTTGGCTGAACTCTCTAGATGGCTTTTTAATTGTGTCTTTACTTTGTTTATATTATTTGTAGTCAAATATTTGAAAATATTATAACCAGTATGTTCTGTTGAAAATAGTCCTGAGGTTAATGTTAAAGAATCTGGATTCTATTTCTAGCTTGTCAGTGACCAGCCGTGAGAACCATAGGTAGTTTTCTTAGTTTCTAGGTTCTTCCATTCTCTTTGCCATAAAATCGAGAAAATACTCTCCTTGCTTTCCCACATACTATGAAATTTAGGACAGTGGAGAAATCAGTATGTGAACAGATGGGAAGCACTAGATTTCTCTTTCTTCTCCTTTTCTCCTTTCTTGTCTTCCTCCTCCACTTCCACCACCAATGAGCTATGGCAAATTGTGCCCTGCTACTCAGGGTGCAGAGACCACAACTTACCATGATGAGAGGATAACCCACTTCCTTCCCTGAAGTTCTGGAGATTCATACCAACTACCCCAAACTTTAAACCAAAGTTCATTACTCTTTGTCTTTCTCTTTCTCACAAAATGATATTTAAATGCCCTGATCTTAAAAAATGAAAGGCCTGGTGTAGGATGAATGCTGCTAGCTGGTAGGGAGAACAAACTACCTTTCAGTCTCTCCAGAATTTTTTTTCCCCAATATTGAGATACAAGCTTACTATAAACCTCAGTAGGTGACTTTGCTGAGTTAAACTTAGCATTTACACCTCCCCCCCTTTTATTTATTCTCACCTTCCCACTCATGCCTCCCTCTCCACTTCCCTTCACCATGCTCCTTCCCTCAGAATGTTTCAGGGTTTTTCCTGGGAAGGCTCTGTTGCCTTTTTCCCTCCAACATCTGTCTTTCTTTTGGCAGAAGACAAAAATGAGTTACCATATGTATCCTTAGTCAATTCAAATTTGCATGAAGTTTATACTTGGACTTATTCAAGAGATGTTGCTTATTTTTTTGAGAGGGGATTCTTGAAAAAGGAGGGTGAATGAAAGAAAGCCCTGTGTGCTTGACGGTATGGAGGGGCAGGGAGGAGATGGGGCACTCCTGAGAAAAACACAGGAAGTTCTCATAGGGGTGGCCTTGATGATGTATCCATCCATCCCCTGATCATGATACTTACCATCTGGCCAGATAAATAGTGAACGCACTTTTGTCATTGTTTAGCTGCTCAGTCAGGTCCGGCTCTTTTGTGATCCCATGGACTGTAGCCCACTAGACTCCTCTGTCAATGGGATTTCCCAGGCAAGAATAAGATCTTTCTCTCTCTCTCTCCACTCATTTTTTGAATCCTTCAGCCGTTCATCAACTACAGCATTACAGTGTGAGGTACTGTGGCAGGAGTTAGGGATAGAAAATTAGAGATAAATAAGACTCAGTCTCTGCTGTCAAAATGCTTACAGTAAGGTAGAAGGATGAGATTATATACCAGAAATCACTTGAAAAAAGTAGTTTGGCTTATTCTCTTCCACGAGGCCAGACTTGGAAAATATGCATTTATTCTGAAGATACAGTGTCTCAACATTTGTTCTAGGTCTTGAGCAAGAATAATCTTCCATGCATCTTTCAACCACTGAGAACAGGTTTTGCTCACTGCACACTCTGCTGATCCCTACTGACATCTTGCACAACCAACTCAACAAAGAAAATTAGAAACCATGTCCCACAAAGAAAGTAAAGAAAGAATAGAGAAATTATTAACTTGTAAATTAATTAAATTTCAATTTACCTTGGTGAAGTTTAAATACCTTAAAAAAATGTCACAAACCATACTGAAATTTCACCATTTAAAACTGGCCATTCTCACTAAGTCGAAACAGAAAAGAAAAAAAATGAGCCTTATTGTTATGTGACTACAGTATAATCTAAAGGAAGCCTAGAATATTGCTTTTCTCTCCCCACTGTGTTTGAAGATTACCTAAAACTCACTTCTCTTATTAACCTCATCCTAGAAGAATAGATATTATTGCTTAAGATAAATATAAATGTTCTTCTTGCTGTATTTACTATTCTTTGTATTAGACAAAATATTAAACCAGTTATTAGTTCAAATCAATAACTGGTCATTATCAATTTTTCCATGTTCAAGTCAACGTGCTGTTTGTGATTCTCTTATTTGGCAAATGTTGCTTATTTTGTAACCTTTGTAATGAGTAGTTAAGTCAGTGTAATGTGGTATCAGAAGGTCTCAATTTAATCCTCTTTGTAGTTCTGTAAATTTGGGCAAATCCTGTGTGTCCTTTTAGCACCATTATGAAGCTTAAATGACTAAGCAAATGATTTGACCCCAGAATTAAGTGATAAATGGATATACATTAAATAATATTACAACAGTTATTTTTTTAAACATCCATTGAGAATCTTAGGTCATTACAGCACTATTTCTTAGTAAGTAAACCATTAAGATTTAGGTCAACAATTTTATAATTTTAAAATATAGCATATTAGTCTCAGTTTGTGTGTGTGTGTGTGTGTGTGTGTGTGTGTGTGTATGCGTGTGTGTTGTTGATCTGAGGGGAGGGGTATATCCAGCTAGATTCATCCTGTTCAAATCATGGCCTTATTAACTGGCTGGGAGAGTGTAATAGGACATGCATTTTGGTCTTGGCCTTGATTTCAAGTGTCTGCTTCAATTCTGGGGTAATTTCCAGACAATGTTTTTAGCTGCCCTGCAGTAAAGAGGCCTTTCATTGTCCTATCAGCGTGCGTCCGTCTTGAGAACGTGCCGTGGACAGAAGCATGCCACTATGTCCATTCACGTCCGAATCTGCTTCTATTTTCAAGTCCTGGGGGTTTTTTGAAGGTCCACTGAAATACACTCTGCCTGCACTTTACAAATCTCTTCGACCAGCAAGCCCCTCACTGGCCTGTGCTCACAACCAGAAGATGGATTCTGATGTGTGTGAGGGCACTGGGAGGGCCCTGAGAGGTGACAAATGAAAATTGGCCTGTCTGGTAAATTTCCAGGAAATCTGCCAATCTTCATCATGGGCTCTTTGTGCATCAAGCTGCGGTCATAAATTAGAGGTTTCCTGCCAGAGCTAGCCAGCACACACTTTCTGTTGGACCCACATTGTTTTAAAGTATTTGTCACTAGTTGCTAGCATTTAAAAATTATGATTTTCCTATAAAACTTGTCTGTTTGAAAGTTGCTAAGAGAGCAAATCTTAAAAGTTCTCATCAGAAAAAAAGTCTGTAACTGTGTACGGTTGATGGATGTTAACTAGACATAGGGATCATTTTACAACAGAAACAAATATTGAGTTAGTAGGCTGCACACCTAAAACTAGTGCAGGCAGACCTCAGAAGGTAGTGTGGGTTCAGTTCTGGATCACCAAAAGAAAATGGATGGGGCAATAAAGTGAGACACATACATTTTTCAGTTTCCCGGTACATAAAAGAACTTAGCACACGTGCACTGTGTGCTAAGTCGCTTCAGTCGGGTCTGACTCTTTGAGACCCCATGTAAGAGTCCTGCCAGGCTCCTCTGTCAATGGGATTCTCCAGGCAAAAATACTGAAATGGGTTGCCACTTCCCTCTCCAGGGGATCTTGTAGACCCAGGGTTCAAACCCTGATCTCCTGCACTGCAGGCAGATTCTTTACCATCTGAGCCACTAGGACAGCATATTAAGTATGCAATAGCTGATGGCTAAACAACAAAAATAATGTACAGTCCTTAATTAAAAGAATACTTTACAGCTAAAAACCTGTGAACCATTGTCTAGTAATGCAGGGTTGCCACAGACTATCAATTTGTGAAACAAAGAAAAAAAAAAAGAATATGCAAACTGCAGTAAAGTGAAGCATGCCTATAAAAGGAGAAGGCAATGGCACCCCACTCCAGTACCCTTGCCTGAAAATCCCATGGATGGAGGAGCCTGGTGGGCTGCATGGGGTCGCCAAGAGTCGGGCATGACTGAGCGACTTCCCTTTCACTTTTCACTTTTCATGCATTGGAGAAGGAAATGGCAACCCACTCCAGTGTTCTTGCCTGGAGAGTCCCAGGGACAGAGGAGCCTAATGGGCTCCATCTATGGGGTCACGCAGAGTTGGACACGACTGAAGCGACTTAGCAGCAGCAGCAGCAGCATGCCTATATAATGTTGTATGTCAATTATATTTTAACTAAAAAGAAAAAAAAAAATCTGGGTTTCTGGCTTCTATGAAAAACACAGAAGTGACAAACTGGTTCCATACTCCATGCTGGGGGCAGAGCAGAAGCCCTACTCTGCAGCTGTGAAGAGGACAAATACCGGGCTTATCTCTGGTTCCACCCTTAGCTGTGCTCCTCAGGCAAGTTGCTTCCCTTCTCTCTGCCTCTGCTTTCTTGACCTTGAAATGGGGGTGATATTAGACCACTCATTCAGGTTGTTGTGGAGATAGAGTAAATGAATACCTATAAACCACACAGAAGAGTGCCTGATGCACAGTACGATCAGTGTATGTTAAGGGACCAGACTGGAGCCATGACAGGCTCGACAGGCTACACCAGGCCTAAGTTTCAGGCTCTTGCAAACCTGAGTCATAATTCTAGGAAACCCCACCCTGGGAAAGTCCTGTTGGCACCAAACTCGAGCCAATCAGAATTGGGATTTTGATTCAAACCCGAACCAATGAGATTTTGTGATTTGAAAATCCCGCGCACACATCCAGCTTAGCCAATCATTACATGCCAACTATGCTGTTGCAGAGACATAGAACCGCCGGTATAAAGGCAGCTGTAAATCAGAGCTCAGGGCTCTCATCAAGACTCCACTGCATTGGATGAGATCTGAGCCCTAGCTCGAGCTAGCAATAAAACCCCTTTATGCTTTTGCATTACTGTGGACGTCTTCTCTTAGTTTTGGGGATTCAGACCTCGGGCATAACAGTGTAAACACCAGTAATTCCATCAGCTTTCTACTTTGCCTCAAACCGACCTACTCCATTTCATGGACTATTTTCTAACTTGTAGATGTTGGAATTTTTAACCCTTTGAATCATCATTATTTTCCCTGAAGTGAAATTGTAGATACAGACTCACTAGTCTCCAAAGACTCTAATAACTGGTGCTTTGTTCCGTTTGTGCAGAGTCGTGTGTGACTCTTTGAGACTCTAAGGACTGTAGCCTGCCAGGCTCCTCTGTCCATGGGATTTCCCTGGTAAGAATACTGGAGTGGGTTGCTGTTTCCTATTCCAGGAGATCTTCCCAACCCAGGGATTGAACCCATGTCTCCTGAATTGGGAAGTGGGTTCTTTTACCACTAGAGCCAACCTGGCAAGCCCTACTCTAATAAATAAGTGATTCACAAGTTTTAAAAAACTAATTTTTTAATTAAAAAAAAAAAAGCTAGCATTCTACAAATTGTTAAAAAAAAATCTAAATTACCATTTGGAAATCCTGATATAGATTTCATAAATAAGTTATCTTTGAAAGACAGCCAGATTAAAGATAAGACTCATGTTTTACCATCAGTTAAAATAGCTTATGAGTAACAAGGGAAGCTTTTGTTTACCATTTCAGCTATTTTTAGATTTAGTTGTGGAATTCTGGAAGTGGAATGTAGATATTTATCTTTTTTAAAAAAAATGGATTTGATAGTAATAATGTTTCATGTTGAAAAGGACATAAAATTGATTTTCTGATAAGAGTTCAAGTGATCCAATTAAAAAGCCATTACAAGTGATTATGATAAGTAACCATGATATGTTTTCCAGCACTGTGGCTCTACAGTCTCTTTCCCCCCGGAAGCAGTGGGTAAGACAGAGCCCAGGAAGACGAGTTAGAGCTCCAGGTTCTCCTGGCCCTGCCATTAGATGCCTGAGAGCCTTCCTTAACCTTTCAAGAAGCCTAAGGATTCATCCATATAACAGAGAATTCTTTTGTTATGGCAGTTGGGGACGGGGTAGGGGAGTGGGTAGAACAATTGTTAGATGAATTAAGAGAAAACACAGTAAATTTTCATAAAATGCATCAGGCTAGTGGTTGGGGTTGGATTTTTTCTTTTTTTAGCATTTTAGACATAGGATCCAATAAAATAAAAGAATTGAATTAATCATCCAAGGAGTTCCACATTTTTCAGTTTTTAATGATTCTTCAAGTCTATGGACCTCCTCCTCAATACACGGCACTCAAGTTAAGTATATTTCATCTTATATAAAAAAATAATTGTGCTAAACAAAAGAGAGAGAAATCTTACGGACTTCTCTTTCCAATAGTCCAGACTCTATTTTGTACCTACAAACACACAAAGCTATTAGAAAAGGATGCTAGACTTCACCATGCTCTCCAAACCAGTAAAAACCAGTGTCAGTGAAAAGCTAGGCTTTCTTGTGGTGAGATGCTGGGGAAAAAAAAAATCATCCCATTCATTATTCTGGACAGGTAAGAAATCTCTCTTGGGAAGCCTGTAAAAATCTACTGCAAAGAGTAAAGCTGTAATACACTGTCAGCAACAATTTGCCTTGGTAGGCGATGGACAACATGATCTAATAGTCCCTTTTATTTCTAATTTCTCTGATTCTCCTTTTTCAAGCCTTACACGGTTCTCTTAACCCCATTCTGTTACATACTGAGCCAGAATCGCCCCTTGTTCGAGCTACTTTCCAGATACATCTGGAAAATTCATTTAACACTTTGTTCAGTGGGTTAACTCTTTAAGGACTTAACATGTTCTGAATGAAACCTTCGTGTTTACATGCAAGATATGATAATTCTTAAGAGTTGATACAGACAGTGTTTCCCTACAGAGTCAAAATTAGCAAAGAGCTGGAATACGAGCTAAATATTTCTCTTTATTTTTAGCTCTTAACAGTCCCTGCCTCCAAAATCCTACTTTTCTGTAGCAGCACTGCTACTTACTGCTTGTCTCCCTACTAAACTGATCTTTAAAAACACTTAGGATCTCTGTGTCTACATGATAAAGACCAAATTCATTCAGATGATAATTTCCACAATTCCTACATGTTTTGGCAAGAAACCGTTTATAGAGCACCTGTTTGCATCAGGTACTGTTCCAGAAGCTGAGGCTACAACAGTGAAACTGTTTCCATAGCCAGGAAACCTGACCTCATGTGGCTTACCTCTCACAGGAATTCAAGCAAGAAACAGGCAAATACATGAAATACAGAATACGTGGAGAGTGATGAGTGCAAAAGTGAAAAATAAAGAAGGAAGCCAAGACAGGTAAGGCACTAAATGGACAAAAGTTCACTTTAGCTTGGGTAACCAAAGAAGACTTCTTGCATTATTATGCTTACATATTGCACTATTTTAATTTCTACCTGTGTCTTCTCCACTCAGAGGGAGAACCACTGCCTTATACGTCTTTGTATTTCAAACGCCAGTTAATATTAAAAAAATAAACATTAGTTAATTAAATGATACATTATAATCTGTTTATCTTCTGTTCTTAAAACAGATTTTGAATCTGCTTTCCAAATTAATCAAAGATTAAACCAGAGGCTCATTCTTGGGCGTTTGATTTTTGGGAAAATCACAAAACACAAGTTCTATGAAGGCAGAGATACCTGCCTGTTATGTTCACAACAGAATCCCCAGTGCGTAGAACTAGGTCATGGTAGGGACTCAATCATTTCTTCAATGAAAGAATGAAACATTTGGACAATGAACATCCAGATGTGCCAGTCAACAGAAAAGGAGCTTAGAGTAAGCTTTCCCTTTACAGCTATGTGCTGTGCTACGGCTGTACAGAATCAGAAAGCATGAGAGCATAGATGTTATTTTGTCTTCCTGCATCTGATAAGGCGGGAAGTCCCTTTATTCCAATGAGAAAATGGGACAGAAACTGCTACTCTAAAAATCCAGTGTGTATGGAATACGCGTCTCCTCACAGATGTGCTAGAAAATGATAAACCTCTTGGCTTAAATTAAAAACAAAAGACAAAAACCCACAGGCTCTCGTTGACAATTAAAACAGTATTCCTCTACCTAATTACTTGGAATACAAAAATCCCAGTGGAAGGGAGAAGGGTCAGAACTTAATACTTTTAGTGGTCATTATTGCTCTTTTAAAAATTAATATCAATGAATTTCAGACGGTTTCCTCTGGAGGAAATTTTCCATGGGATGATGATAGGAGGCAATGAGGAGAGAAAGGAGACAGAGTACTTACTGAGGATGAGGGAAGAGGGGGGGCTTTTCCTGTCTTTTCACATGCTTACCTAGTTCTTATTCTGTTTCTATTTAAATTACCTGCTGGAAACAAATTATTTCCTATTGGAAAAATCCACTAGTACCTCATACAGAACTTTCTGAACTGCACTTCTTAAAAACCAAAACAGTAAATGCAGTCTGAAAAAATAACGGTTAATAAATCCCTTATTGAAAAAGAAGCATTCCAAGTCAGAAGATCTAGGTTCAAGACTCGGGTCTACCTTTATTAGTTGCCCTTTGCCAGACCCATATCCTCTTTGGAAAATAATTCTGTTATCTACTCGATGGAGATAAAAATACAGTTATCAGGCATACATTATAAGACCTTGTGAAAAATCAAGAAAGTGAGATGTTAATGAAAGAAAAGGGGAGAAATATTTATGGAAATATTAAGTGTGGGCCAAAGAATAAAACAGGCATCTGTCTCTCATATGCTGATTATGTAGGAAATAAAAAAGGAAGAACAAAAATTATAATATATTTCTCTTTACTCTCTATAATTTCCACTAGAAACTATGTTTTATTATAATTTAAAAATTATGCACAGTACAGATTAAGTTAAATTTCTGCTCTCTTATAGTATAGTATTTCTAGTCTTCCTAGCATTAGGCAGGGCTGATTTTGTTTTTTTCCTTTACTGTTCCAATATTTTGGCCACCTGATGTGAACAGCCAACAAAAGACCCTGATGCTGGGAATGATTGAAGGCAGAAGAAGAGGGCCACAGAGGATGAGATGGTTGGATGGCATCACCGACTTTGTGGACATGAACGTGGGCAAACTCTGGGAGATGGTGAGGAACATGGAAGCCTGGCATGCTGCTGTCCTGGGATTGTGAAGAGTCAGACATGATTTATGTCAAACAACAACAACCATGGTTTTAGATACTGGATACAATTTCAAAATAATTTTGGTTTTTATGGATGATAATTTTAAAAGGACTATATAATCAAATGCTTGATTAAAATGTCAAATTATTTATAGTGACTTCAGCTCTTAAATTTAAAAATATGATTTTGCTTATAATTCCTTACTATATATATATATAAATGTGTGTGTGTGTGTGTGTGTGTGTGTGTGTGTGTGTGTGATGGCTCTGTTCGCTGGTTGGTGGTATGGTCACTATTTTCAAATTGCAGCCAAAACCATATACACCTCCATAGCTTACTGGATACATTAACATATCTTTACTATTCTAGATAACTCTTGACCTAGAGAAGTAAAAGTACAAATATTTATTTTTTGCTTCCTACAAGTACAGGACCAGTAATACAGAATAGCTCAATATTCTCAGGTCTCTGCAAGATACATTTTGGAAGNTTTTCAAATTGCAGCCAAAACCATATACACCTCCATAGCTTACTGGATACATTAACATATCTTTACTATTCTAGATAACTCTTGACCTAGAGAAGTAAAAGTACAAATATTTATTTTTTGCTTCCTACAAGTACAGGACCAGTAATACAGAATAGCTCAATATTCTCAGGTCTCTGCAAGATACATTTTGGAAGCGTTGCCTTGTCATGTCCACCAGCCTCCAACCATTAGGTCACAACTTGCCCAATCTTAACCAAGCTCCTGCTCAAAAATTTCCAAAATGTCATTTTTCTTTTCCTTTCCCTTTCCAAGATTCTACTAAGATTCTGTAAACATAGTGATCACTTACTGCAACAAACAATAACCATGACTTTCTTCACCAATAGATTGTTTTTGTGAGCTGTATTCAGGGAATTGGAATTTGAAAAACTTCCAGAGATTTGAAAGGATTTGCAGCAGACTTTCTTTTTCAGTTTGAGGAATTATTCTAATAAATTCAAACATCTGTCAAACTGAATTATGAGGGCAAGAAATTAAATTATTATCTACAGAAAGTGGGACTTTTAATGCTTGACTTATATTTCTCAACACAAATGAATCAAAGTTCATTTTCAAATATAAAAGGAAATACTTGACAAACTAAAAGTTTGTGCAGTAAAATTAGCTGATTTTTTTTTTTTTTGCAAACCACAAGACCCTTGGTGATAGATAGTCTTTGGGCTGTGCTATGTTTGCAAACATGACTAGTTTAAGTTTTCTAAATTTTGCACTTATTATAATATGTGAGACATTTTTCCCTTGGTGATAATTTAATCCCAAGAAGCTTGGACTAAAACAAGAGTGCTTTTCTGACTTGGTTGCACAAGTTTAACTCTTCTCACCTGAAATGGGTGTTACACACGTAACAAACAGTGAACAGACTTTCATTAGCTATCTATCAATCACTCACGTTTATAAAGAATCCTTCATCTGTGTATTTAAAATGATATACTAAAAAATGGAAATTATGCTTTCAGATAAAAGCAGTTCTAAAAATATATTAAATGTAGGTTTAAATTTAGATAATGTGGCAGTAGATTTCACTTAAAAGAGAGAGGATTTCAAAGTGAAGGACAGCAAAAGGAGGCCTACAGTCATCCCAAATTTGTGTTTGACAAGTAATAAGACTCATCAAGTCTGCATGGAGAGGTACTAAGAACTATATCTTAATGAAAATGTGGACATAAGACTGTGGCTCTAAGATCATCCAGTCTAGTCCCTGGTGTCAGGCATCTCATACTGAGTGTGACTGGCAACTAAAAACTTTATGAGAAGCCTTTTTTAATTCAAGTATAGTTGATTTAAAATGTTGTGTTAGTTTCTGCTGTAAAGTGATTTTAAGCTACTGTACACTCTCTTATTTCTGTAGTTTATCTCATTATCTTGCCGCTCAGTCGTGCCCGACTCTGCAACCCCATGGACTGCAGCTACCAGGCTCCTTGGTCCATGAGATTTTCCAGGCAATGGTACTGGAGTGGTTGAGAGAGTATTAACAGAAAAATCAGTCTTCCTCTACCTTCCAACAAGGCTACAGGTAGTTTCCGTTTATTTAAGCAAACAAATAAGCAAACAAAAAAGAACTAGAATTCCCACCTGGGACTTCCAATTCTCAACCTCTCTTGATTTATTGTGTGGTCAGAGTTAAGAGGACAAAAGGTTTGAAGGATGGAGAAATGTCTAGGAGCACATATGAGTATTTTAACAGCAAACAACAAAACTCCTAAGTAGATATTGATGAAAATAATGTTTTACAGTCAGTAAATAGCTGACTGCTGATTTTAAAAAGTAGTGGCAGGCAGGTTTCTCCAAAAGCAGATTAACAGATCCTAGAATGTGTTGATAGACATCCTCAATCTCACACAGAATAAGAAAAAAAGAAAAAAGAAAAAGAGTTTTAGTTCCAAATAACTCCAAAAGAGCTGTACTAACATAGTCATTTTACTTATCAAAATAGTATGTCAAGCAAAATGTTTACCTAGACCCCAAATCACTAACTTCATTAGCTGCATGATAGAGGTCAAAAAGAAAACCAAAACAATTATTGAAATAAAATAAAAACTAAACATATTGTTCCTGTCTCTCCCCAGTGTCTTGAGTCATTCTTCTTGTGCTAAGTGAGAAGTTCCACCAAGCATATTAACTATTTGGTACCATGAAAATGCTATTAATTATACTGATGTAATAACATACCTTTCATAAACTCTCATTTGCTATAGAACCATCCTGGCCTTATAAGAGAACACACTTCCACTAAGTTGAGATAGCCATGATACCCCATGGAGTCAAATTCTCCAATAACAGGATATTTTGCAGTGCCTCAAGCTTTAGATCAAAAAAGGTCCTCTTTTGGTCAAAGGAGGAAAGATGGGAATGCACCAGAAAAAGTAGAAATAGGCCAACATATGGTGACTAAAGTCAGGAAATTAAAAAACACTTGCTCTTTTGAATCTAGACAGTGTATTAAAAAGCAGACATCACTTTGATGACAAAGGTCCGTATAGTCAAAGTTATGGTTTTTCCAGTAGTCACATACAGATGTGAGAGTTGGACCATAAAGAAGGTTGAGCGCTGAAGAACTGATACTTTCAAATTCTGGTGCTGAAGAAGACTCTTGAGAGTCCCTTGGACAGCAAGAAGATCAAACCAGTGGATCGTAAAGGAAATCACCTTGAATATTCATTGGAAGGACTGATGCTGAAGCTGAAGCTCCAATACTTTGGCCACCTGATCATCAGAAGAGCCGACTCACTGGAAAAGACCCTGATGTTGGGAAAGATTGATGGCAGAAGGAGAAGGGGACGACAGAGGATGAGGTGGTTGGATGGCATCACTGACTCAAAGGACATAAATTTGAGCAAGCTCCAGGAGATAGTGGAGGACAGAGGAGCCTGGCATGCTGCAGTCCATGGGGCTGCAAAGAATCAGACACAACTTAGTGACTGAGCAACAAGAGCAGGATGAGATATTGTGCTTTAGTCATCAGGTAGCACTGTTGCTGCCTCTCACTCTCTGCACGTTAATAAAATGGTAAAGCCTGACGAGACGCTCTCCTATTAGCAAGGCCGGTGCAGGCAGCCATTGGATTGACAGCTGCAGACGCTCTTCTTGGGCCCAGTTCCAAGCCCACTCCAACCCTGGAGCCTGCAGAACGCTTTGCGCGAGCATCACACACCAGAATCTGGCCATGTTTGGGTAACTGTTATTAGTGTTTGTGTTTATTTCACATTTGGAGAGGTTAAAATTTCAAAAGTGTGTCTCTGTTTACATACAGCTTAATAGGCTCCCCTATTTTGAAAAATTCATTTTAAATGTCAAACCTTTCATGGAACTTCCAATTTTAGTAGTTCTACTTTTACTACATGTTGAGTGAAACAAAAATATTGACTAAATAGTCTATATGGCAGACATGTTTTAGGTGGATTTGTGTTTTATTTATCATAACACCTATATGCAATAAATGGTCTAACATGAAGACAAACTATTTACTTAGTTCCCAGAATATGCTTGTTGGGAGGGATCCATATGGGTACTAAATCTGATATTCCTCTAAATATCTACTACTCACAGGTTGAAAGCAACAGGCATAAAGAACAGTAAGTGCTGAAAATCAGATCCACCTGCCTTTCAAATCTCACTAGTGTGTGTGATAAACAGATAACCTATGCAAGTATATGTCACCTTGAGCAAGTGACTTGACTCTCTCAACTTTAATTTTATACTTTTAAATAGTGTTTTGGTGAGAATTAAATAGTAGAAACAATCAAAACATGTGGGTTATTGCTTGAAACAGTGTAAGTATTCAATATCTCTTAGCTCCTGTTCTTTCTTTTAAAACTTGAAAGTTTTAGATTCTCTATATACCTGTGAAAGCATGAATTAAACAGAAAGAGTCACAGTAGGATTACTTTTTACAGCAAGTGGTGTAGAAGGGATGTTTGTTTACCATATATGGGCTTCCCAGGCAATGCTGGCAGTAAAGAACTTGCTTGCCAATGGAGGAAATGTAAGAGACGTGGTTTCAGTCCCTGCGTCAGAAAAATCGTCTGGAGGAGGGCATGGCAACCCACTTCAGTATTCTTGCCTAGAGCATCCCATGGGCAGAGGAGCCTTGTGGGCTACAGTTTATAGGGTCACAAGAGTTGGTCACAACTGAAGGGACTTAGCATGCACGCACGCATGCATACACCACTTACAGCGCGTTTGATAAATTGCCTAATTTGCACACGTCTCCCGTGTGTACATCTGGGTCAGAAGTCTGTCCTTTGAACAGGGGTGAGTGTCTCTCAATAATCTTGATAATGGCTACTTAGCATCTGATAGGCTCATTCTCACTGAAAGCATGTTTTAAAACATACTGGTGCTTAATAGTGACCTGTAAAGTCAAATGGCTTTGTGACTATGGGATCCATACTGTAATAATCTGTTGGGGGTTATAATATTTTTTCTTTGGTTTACAAGGTGAGCATATACTGAGAATAACCCCATCATGCAGTTCATGAGGTTGTTCTGCTGGTCGTAAGCACGGCTTCACCTCCCTGATGTCCAGTGTGGGAGGAGAGACTTTTCTAGCAGCATCACGTGGCTCAGCAGCAGACACTACAGGCAATGATGCTGGTCATTCTAATGCTTTTTGTATATTAGGACACTGCTGATAGGCTTCACTGTCCAGGTAATTGTAAGTGCCAAGATTTTATCCACTGTTTTTCCTAAACACCTGATCTCTGGGGCAATCAACCTCTCTATCCACCTCTCCCTCTCTTTCTCTTCTAGAATATAGTACCCTGGGCATGACCCACCATAGTAAATACACAGTCTTTTAAATGAATAGTTTATATCTTGACCCTGGTGTATCTACATTTAATGTTTTACCCTGTAATTCAGTTCAGTTCAGTTCAGTCATTCAGTCGTATCCGACTCTGCAACCTCATGAATCACAGCACACCAGGCCTCCCTGTCCATCACCAACTCCCGGAGTTCACTCAGACTCACACCCATCGAGTCAGTGATGCCATCCAGCCATCTCATCCTTGGTCGTCCCCTTCTCCTCCTGACCCCAATGCCTCCCAGCATCAGAGTCTTTTCCAATGAGTCAGCTCTTCGCATGAGGTGGCCAAAGTACTGGAGTTTCAGCTTTAGCATCATTCCTTCCAAAGAACACCCAGGACTGATAAATTTACTGAAAAAAAGCACCCTGTAATTATGGAGGAACAAATCTCAGAAAACAATTTCTAAAGGTGTTCTACATTATACACCCAGGAGAAAAGTAAAATTCTATAAAGTTCTTACATACTTACATTGGAAAAACATAATTTTATTACATTTTCATTTAATTCATTATACCACTTTGGTTTTGAGAATGCCTTATTTGGTAGCTTTGTTTTATTGCTCAACTACTTTTTGGGTACCTGATATTTAGTCATGTTAAGAGTTGTCATTTATCAAGCACTTACTTTGTGATGAGTACTGGGACAAGCTCTTCTTATGTATTAAAATTTGACAAAAGTGTCTAAGCTTAAGTATTATTTTTATTCCCATGTTTTAGATGAAGACATTAAAACTTGGACAATTTCAGTTATATACCTAAGACCACTTAGTGTTAACCCAGAGCTATGCATCTAAATCATTTATTGATTTTTAACTATTTTAGATGTTTTCAACAGTACACATATGGCTAAAAAAATGTTTTGGGAAGCTACAACAAAGTGTACTTTCTATAGTATTTGCTTGACAGTTGAGAAAAAACTGAATCTGAAGTCAGGGAATAAAAATGTATGGCAGAAATTGATCAACATATGTTCTCTTTATTTTCTCAATTCAATAATTATAGAATTTTATTTCTTAAAGTAGAATGCTAAGATGTAGAAACCGGAAAGACAAAGATTCTACACAGCCATATATAACAGCCTAGCTTCTGGAGGAAGTGTGGCAGGTTGTATTTGAATAAAAAACATTTGAAATAACTATTTCAAGGTGTTCTTTAAAGTGGAAGAATACAGTTTTATATCCGAATCGAAAAATAATAATTTAATAGATTAACTAATTAATATAAAAATGAACTTATCCATGTATTTGACCTCCTACCTAATTTTTCATCTTAGAAGGTAATGGGAGTGATGCCAATACTATCTTAACTACTGTGGCACCAACAGGACTCCCTGCAGTACGAACACGTTTTCTATGTTTTTCCCCCTTCTTCTAAATTGAACCCAGGTGGAGAGAGGTGGGTCTGTGATAGATTGTTGGGAACCACGGTTTGCAGAAAAAATTAGGCAAGATTTTTAAATTGACAATTTTTAGATTGACCATTTCATCCCAAGTTTCCTTCTGTATTTCTGTGCTCCAGTTTTAATTATCACTTTGAGTAAATGTACTGGATATATACTTATCAACTCCTCATTTCCCCTGTGGACCACACTGTGGGTTACGAAATACAATTTCCATTTTGTCTGCTGATGGCCTAAATAAAGTACACACAAAACAACAAGGATGGGCTTCTTAATTTAGCAGGATAAAATGCTCATATAACAGTGGCCCTGGGGTTTAGATTAGAGGGGAAAGAGAAGTAGATTCTACCTCAGTGGAGTTGGGTAATTTCTAAAAGATTTAGCACAAAAGAACTGGGCCATCCCACACTATGAGCACTTTGAAAAATCTAACAGTGATATATTAATTTTTTCACATTCTTTAATACAGGGATCCATGGCATACATGCAATTATATCTTATGATATTTTAAGCACAACTATCACAGGAACAAAACTGTAAAAGAAATGTTAAGGATATGAATATCATGGCAAGTTTATATTAAATATATGTTGGACTGTAAACTATATGACATACGTATCACGCATCAATGAATTCCATTACCCTCTTCCGTGTGTAAGTGTAATAAATATCAGAATAAAATATCTTAATAGAAAATATATTAAAAATTTGAATAATCATTGCTTATTTTTTAAAATGTACTTTCCCACCCACCAGTGAACTATATTTTTTAGTTTCTTCAACATAGTTCTTCTAAATATATGACCACTTTTTATTCCAAACCAATACACATTCCAGGCCATAATCCTTATCAAAATCATTGCTGTCATTATCATCAGCCACATCTAACGAGTATTCATTATCACCTGAGTCTTAGGAATTCAGAAAGTTACACAGTAGAGTCAGGAGTGAGCAAGTTAGTGAACTGTCAACGTATATGAAAAAGATCATGAATCGTGCCAAACAAGGAAAGAAGCATGGTGGTCTGTGAATGTTACAAGGCTTCACTGAGAAAGTAGCACTTGATGTGGACCTTGCAGAGTTAGAATTTACATAATAACATCAGAATGAAAAGCATACTTCACTCTGCGACATAGCAGGGACAAAGGCATACTCCACCTTCAGCCCTTTGACTCAAAAGTTTGACACAATGAAAGATGAGATTGGAAGGAAACAGACATTTTATGAAGGTTACTGGACTCTGACCTACGTACGCTATTTGTACTTGACACAAGAGGCAATGAAGCTCACTGATGATTTCTGAGTAGAGGGAATGATAATTGTAAGTTTATATTTGGAAAATCCTGACATTATAGAGGAAGCTGCAGAGACCAGCTGGGACAAAGGAGAACATGTCCTAAGTGGCTTCTGGCTTCATACACTGGCATTTTTCTGTTCATAGGTGTTACATTTTTTGTTTCCACACTTAGCATCAGATCAGATATATTTGCCTATACTTTTGGAAAGTAGGGCAAATGACAGTTTAATATAAGAACACAGATATTTCAAGCTTGCTGTAGATCCCACTGCCTAAAGAGAGGTAGACTTGAGTGACAGAACATTCCAGATGGCAGAAGGTGTGAAAATGCTGGGAGAGCAACAGAGGAGAGAGGGTTTGGGCCAGTTCTACGCAGGTGTGTAGTCCTTAGTTCTCTACTACACGGGTTACATTCAGTTCAGTTCAGTCACTCAGTCGTGTCCAACTCTTTGAGACCCCATGAATCGCAGCACGCCAGGCCTCCCTGTCCATCACCAACTCCCAGAGTTCACTCAGACTCATGTCCATCGAGTCAGTGATGCCATCCAGCCATCTCATCCTCGGTCGTCCCCTTCTCCTCCTGCCCCCAATCCCTCCCAGCATCAGAGTCTTTTCCAGTGAGTCACATGAGGTGGCCAAAGGACTGGAGTTTCAGCTTTAGCATCATTCCCTCCAAAGAAATCCCAGGGCTGATCTCCTTCAGAATGGACTGATTGGATCTCCTTGCAGTCCAAGGGATTGCAAGGGGTTAAAGGGGTTAAAGGGCAGTAGAAAACAACTAATTTACATTTGACTTCCATGCATTGATTTTTGTTATCTTCCCAATAGATAAAAGTCAATTTGCGCTCTTGGAGCAGTGCTTGACAGGGCAGACGATACACACATTTGTTGACAGAACCAGTTTAACAGCAATGTATTGATGATAATTCAGAGAGCCATCTGCATTGACTGAGTAAGAAATTATTGTATAATTTCAATGGTACCTTCAATGTTTTCCATGTAAATGTGGACACATGCAAAATTGTTAACATCTAACACCAAACAACTCTTCTATCACCATTAATTCTAAATACAATGATTGAATATTAATTTAATCCAATAATAAGAGCAAGGCAAAAGCATGATATATAATGAAGATAATATCAGTATGACTGCCAAATGGACCAAAGTGAGTAATTTAGAGTAGAATCCTCATTAATGAGATTAATGCCCTTATAAAAAGGCTCCAGGGAGATCTCTAGCCCCTTCCTCATGTGAAGATACAAGGAGAAGCCTGTAACCCAGAAGGGGACCCTCATTTGACCATGTGGGTTCTCTGGCCTCAGATTTCCAGACCCTAGAATCTTGAGAAATACATTTCAGTTGTTTCCAAGTTACACAGTCTCTAGAATTTTATTACAGCACCACAAACGAACCAAGACAGATAGTACTTACTGAATAAAGTTCTTATCATTTTCTTTGAGACCTATCAATATGCACTAGTCTTCCTCGAATGACTCTTAAAACTATGATCTTTACCATTGTTACCCCTCAGGCAAGTTCATAAGTTTCACTCTTTTCTACTAGTCAATAATTTTTCATCTACATCTGGAAAAGTAAGAAATATTCTTAAACAACGTCTATAATGATGAGCAATGGTATTCAAGCAAAGATTGGGCATTTAAAAAATAAGGAAAAATAAAAGAAAAAATATTCTAAGCAGAAAAATATGTCTGTCAGTATGTTAAGATTATATATGGTGGTGCTAGTGGTAAAGAACCTGCCTGCCAGTATAAGAGGCATAAGAGACTCCGGTTCAGTCCCTGGATTGGGAAGATACCCTGGAGGAAGAAATGACAATTTGTTCCAGTATTCTTCCTTGGAAAATTTCATGGTCAAAAGACCGTGGCGGGCTACAGTTCATAGGGTCACAAAGAGGTGGACACGGCTGAAGCAACTTAGCATGCACACACACGCACACACACATATATATGAACGGAGGTGAAGAGAAACTCACTCAGTCTTGTCTCTTTGTGACCCCGAGGATTATACGCTCCTTGGAATTCTCCAGCCAGAAATACTGGAGTGGGTAGCCTTTCCCTCATCTAGGGGATCTTTCCAACCCAGGGATGGAACCCAGGTCTTCTGCATTGTAGGTAGATTCTTTACCAGCTGAGCCACAAGGGAAACTCATGTACATATATATTTAAACACACATATTTATAAGCCCATATATATATATATACACACACACACACACACATATATATACTTATATAAATTTCTTTCTTCTGCATGTCTCATTCTTTACATAATAAAATGATCTCAGCATTTCACTCTACTGTCTGATTGCACTGAGACGGCAAGACCATTGCAACCTTTCTACTGCAGCATTATTTCTAACACCACATTGCTCCGGAAGCATCTACCAATCCCTTGGGCACCTGCTGTAATTCCCAAATATGCTCCCCTCTCCCCTTTAAAGAGGAGAAGGCAATGGCACCCTACTCCAGTACTGCTGCCTGGAAAATTCCATGCACTAAGGAGCCTGGTAGGCTGCTGTCTAAGAGGTCACTAAGAGCCAGACACAACTGAGCGACTTCACTTTCACTTTTCACTTTCATGCACTGGAGAAGGAAATGGCAACCCACTCCAGTGTCCTTGCCTGGAGAATCCCCTTTAAAGACTAAATCCAACCCAACAATCAGGCTAAAGTTAGGAAATACAGGGACCAAAGAAATGTAATGCCATGGTCAAATGCCATGTAGAACTATGGCGTTAAGTCTATTAAATGGCAGGGAGTGCAGGAATCAGTGATGCCTCTGGCTTTGGGTTCTGGTCAATCAACTCACAAGCTCTGTTTTCCATGAAGTGGCTATATCAGCAAACTGGCCAGAACTCCTCCTCTGATTTCTCACACTTTTTTTTTTTAATCTCATGAAAATGTTTTCCAGTGATATTGGCTTTTACTTGTCCACCTATGGTTTACAGGCACATAAACAGCAGGCAGGTAAAATCTCCCCTGAATGCCTCCAACTTCACTGGGGTTGGCCTGGGAAGCAGCAAATGCAGAGACCTGGGCCCGGCCAGGGCTTGGGGAGTAGAGCCCAAGGTGTGGAGAGGTTCCTTGAGGGACGAGCCCATGTGCTTCTTTTCCTTCTAGGAGGGAACGAGTGGCTAGATCACTGGCAGGAGCCTTTCTGCCTGCTGGGCGCTCAGCTAGGAGTCCCAGAATATCAGACCCAATTATATTCAAATGTAAGTACAAAAAAGTCATTTTGCCTCGAATATAAATGATTCTAGCTGCCATGTTGTATTACCCACTCCACTGCGCCTCTTCATTAGCAGTGATAATTGAGTGATGACTGTGCACTTAATGATAATATGATTAACGGGGTATTTACCAACCTTGCTGGTGAGTGCTCGCATAAAGGGAGTGTTTCCTATAAGCTATTGTCATCATCACCTGCAAACACAAGCCACTGAAGCCACTGTGTTTGTAAAGTCTGGAGACAAACTGTTACTGAATCTCAAGACTGGCCCGTCACTTTATCACTGTTGTGGGTACCGCGAAAGCCTTCATTAACAAGAAATAAGAATGAATGCCATGGAGTGAGAGAGAGGAGATGTAAACAGCTGCTCTTTCTTTTCTGAAATTGTGCATTATTTACATTTTTCTCACCTCTCTTTAACATTAATCCACAGGCTTCTTTTCTCCAGACATGAGATTTAAAGAGTAGAGTTTATGGTTTGGTTTTTTTTTCCCGTTATTTTTCAAGTGCTATTATTAAAATGAAGAGTCAAAGTAATCATCCAGAGATCAAGCAGAATTAGAATAGAGAGAGTTAATTCTTCTAAAACAAAACAAAACAAAACCCATCCTTATTTCTGACAGAGGTAATTCTATAAAGTTCACGCACAGCATTTGGCCTTTCTTGCATTAAATTCACCCAAAAGTTATGAAGTATATAATTAATGATGCGTAGCACACTGACACCCTCCCTAACTTAAACCTATAACTTATAGGTACAAGTAAACAGAATAATAAGTTATATGTATCATTATCATATGAGACCATTCCGAAGGAAAATATACAAAAAAATGCAAAATGGCACATTTTTGTTTCTCTCCTATTTTATACTTGGAGAGTATAAAAAAAAAAATAACTGCAGTAATACTTAGAAAAATCCATGCCTGGTGGGACAGCTTCCTTTATGTTTGTTAAAAGAAAAAGAGTCTTTGTAAATGTACTTTCCTTATGACTTTAATTTCACGTTGGTGGATTCCTCCTCTCAGACCCCTGTAGACTTCCTGGTCCGGGAAAAAAGCTTTTCTCTTGGGTCCCCTGAGTAGGTTTGTGACAACTGAAAGCACGCAGGTAAAACTAACACAGAATAGTCATTTCAGAGCCGATTTTCTGCGGCGGCAACAACAGGCAAGCAGTTTCTTACCCACCACTGGTTCCAAGGAGATTCTTCTCATAGCACCCACCCAGCCCACATGAAGCCCTAGAGGCTGTTGGGGAATCCTTTGGGGGATAATTTCATTTTCATCCTGTTTCACTTCCCCTTAGTCTTTGGAAAGGAGCATTTACATTCCTCTGGAGGAGGGCGTGGCAGCCCACTCCAGGGTTCTTGCCTAGAGTATCCCATCGGAGCCTGGCCGGCTACAGTCCATAGGGTCTCAGAGTTGGACATGACTGAAGCAACTTAGCATGCGTGCACTGCTCAGATCTTTAAAATGGAAATAAAACCTACCTAATTCAGAGAGTGAGTAAATTATCATTTCTTGGGCATAAGACACGACTGGTTTCTTCAATTAAATTCAGACCAAAATTAAAAGCTCTCAAACATCCGGATAAACACCAGAGCACAGTGTTAGAAAATAGTTTAATGGAAAAGACAGAAACAATAGTGGAGAAAGTGTGCCTGGCAACAGAACAGCCCTGTAACATATTAGCAGCATTGAAGATATATTATGCTATTCAATATACCCTTGTAAGTTTGGGCATCTCTCCATTTTTATGGTTGAAGAAATGCAGAATTGGCAAACACTTTACTCATGCTGTATAGTTGGTAAGAGAAAGAGAATTCACACTCAGGTCCAAGGTCAAAGTGCATGTCCTTCCTTTCATATCTAAAGTATACTGAAAAATAACGAGCATGGTGAATCGCATTTCTACACAGCTACAGTATTTCTAGCTGCTAGAATGTAGGAGAAATATCACAACTGTGTATTATAAAAACTCATACTCATATCTATAAAGAAAAAATATCATCTTGTTGTTAGGAGAAAATTCAACTTTTTCTCTTTAATATAATCAATTTTGACTCAGTCAACAGACATTACCATTCCTGTACTGTTAAGTAAACTAAGAAATCAAGAATTGTGAAGAGAATTTGAAATTTAGGAAGAAGGTACAAACTCAAATGTTATCACTCATAAATGAAAATAAACCACAAAAGAAAAAGAATGATGAAATTGTGGCATTAAATAGTAGAAAGTTACTTGATTATGCTTCTATTAATATTTCAAACAATGCGATGTAGATGGCTCTAAACTCCAAATGGGCCTCCCAGAGTTTCAGGGGAAAGACTGGTAACACTTTGGATCCCTGGAGAGTCCTAACAAGCATGAGGATGTTCCCAAGTGCCTGCTACAGACCAAGGGGTTTTACAGCATTGCTCTCTGCACCCAGGAGGAGGAAATGGCAACACACTTGACTGTTCTTGCCTAGGAAATTCCATGGACAGAGGCATCTGGTGGGCTACAATCCATAGGGTCACAAGAGTCAGACATAACTTAGCGACTAAAACAACCACAACAATATACACACAGACCCCAAATAAAACAGCAAAGAATCCTCACTGCACGTGCCACCAATACACAAAGTAGGAATTAAAAGAATTAGATTATAAGCCAAACTCTCCCACTAACAATGAGCCCTCTATCAAATCCATCCCACCAGGCCTCACTGGTGAACTGAGTACATGATTACACCAACCTCACATGACTGGATGGTCATGAGGGGTTCAAAGAAGGTAAAGTTCATGGGGACATCCTTTCACTGTAAACACCATTCGAATGCAATTATTGTTATTTTCATGCTGTTGTGTAATTTTTGCAGTTCCTGCTATGATATTGTTTTTGACACAGCTGGCTACCCATCAGGAGGGGCAACTTCGTCCCTGACGCAACCCCCATCCAGAACAGTTTTCCTCTGTATCGCGTGGGTTTGCATGATGAAATGATTGCCCTGCATGGCTGGCAACTTAACTCTGTGACTGTTTCTTGAGAAATCAGTCACAAATAGGAGGTTTCTTGAAATTACAAAATGAAATGAAATCATATACCAAAAACTTGGGAATGCAATATTTCGATTACTAATAAACCTCAAAAACATCAGGTGGAAGGGAAGATCTTTAGTTTAAAATATTTTAGAATAAACAGATGGAAAAATAGCACGATTTCAATAATTCTATAAATATTCTGTAGATTTGGGGATGATCTGGCTTCCATTAAAAACAAACAACCATCAACAACTCTGCTTACTTTTATCCTTTTCTAAACTGTCTTTTTTTTCCCCTCTCCCTCTTACAAGGTCAAAACTAGTGAGTTCTCTATACCAGAATCTTGGATTTTTAACCCCTTCTGATTGTCATACACCAACGGTGTTTTAAAGGGCTTGAAGGGAGGGGTGTTTTCCGCGCTGAATCTACGCAGTACCTGTGTTTCCCCCACCCACCTCCGACTTCCCAGAGCTGTGCAATAATGATTAGTTTTTAAGCTGCTTAAAAGAGATCCTGAGATTTTAAGCCTTTTTTTTTTCCTTTCCTCTGAGCAAGCCAGAAAAGAGGAGCATTCAGACTGAGCCATAGCTCCATCTCCTGGAAGTGCACAACACTAACAACAAGAAAGATCAGAGGCACCTAAGACGTTTTCTCACTGAAGCACTTGCGTTCAGTCTGTGTGCAAAAGGCCTTTCATGTCTTACTCACAAAGCGAGGTTATTCTTCACTCCATCAGAAGGGGAGAGACACACACCTTAGAGAACCTTCAGTTACTGAAGGGAATGACTTTGTTGGAACACAACTTGAAGGAAGCCTCGCCTGACAACAAATGCTTCTTATAAAGAAAGGTTCCTTATACAGGGAGCTAGACTGCTGCTGCTAAGTCGCTTCAGTTGTGTCCGACTCTGTGCGTCCCCATAGACGGCAGCCCACCAGGCTCCCCGGTCCCCAGGACTCTCCAAGCAAGAACACGGGAGTGGGTTGCCATTGCCTTCTCCAATGCATAAAAGTGAAAAGTGAAAGTGAAGTCGCTTAGTCATGTCCGACTCTTCGCGACCCCATGGACTGCAGTCCACCAGGCTTCTCCATTCATGGGATTTTTCAGGTAAGAGTACTGGAGTGGGGTGCCATTGCCTTCTCTGGGGAGCTAGCCTATAGCCAGATAAAGGAGCCCTTTGTGACATACCAGAACCACAGATTACCTGATGAAATTTCTATTTGGGAAAAAATTGAAACTGCGTTTGGTGCCACTTTCCANCCAGGGTTCTCCATTCATGGGATTTTTCAGGTAAGAGTACTGGAGTGGGGTGCCATTGCCTTCTCTGGGGAGCTAGCCTATAGCCAGATAAAGGAGCCCTTTGTGACATACCAGAACCACAGATTACCTGATGAAATTTCTATTTGGGAAAAAATTGAAACTGCGTTTGGTGCCACTTTCCATTTTAAACGTGACAAGTTGTACCTTATACCTGGCTTCTGGTGACTGTTTTCCATATTGTATTTTCCTATCGAGCATCTGCTTTTCTATTTTCATGTTAGAGAAATAAGGCTTGGTTATAGAAATGTGATTTCTAATTTTACATATTTATGTTTCTATATCAAGTTGAAATGCATCTGCTGGAGACCATACCTTATTTTTAAATTCTAAAATAGTTCCTGCCCATATTGTCCATTTGTAGTTAAAAAAAAAAAGAGAGAGAGAGAGAGATTGGATTTTACTGCTTCCAGTCATGGATTCCATGTTTCTCTCCCTTTGAGGTAACTTGAGGCTATCTGAAGTAGGAGAGGCTCAGGTTATGTCCAAATATATAATATAATCTCCTAGTCTTCTTGGTTCTGTCTTGTCCATCATTAATACATTTTTGGCACAATGGAATTGGATGATACCACTCTAATGGCAGAAAGTAAAGAGAAACTAAAGAGCCTCTTGATGAGGGTGGAAAAAGGAGAGTGAAAAAGCTTGCTTAAAACTCAACATTTTAAAAACTAAGATAATGGCTTCTGGTCCCATCACTTCATGGCAAATAGGGGAAAAGTGGAAACAGTAACAGACTTTATTTTCTTGGGTTTTAAAGTCATTGCAGATGGTGACTGCAACCACAAAATTAAAAGATGGTTGCTCTTTGGAAGAAAAGCTATGACAAAAATGACAGTGTTTTAAAAAGCAGAGACATCACTTGGCGGACAAAGGTCCATCAAGTTGAAGCTATGGCTTTTCCAGTAGTCGTCTATAGATGTGAGAGTTGGACCATAAAGAAGGCTGAGTACTGAAGAACTGATGCTTTTGAATTGTGGTCCTAAAGAACTCTTGAGAGTCCCCTGGACAGCAAAGAGATCAAACCAGTATATCTTAAAGGAAATCAACTCTGAATATTTATTGGAAGGATAGATGCTTAAGCTGAAGTTCTAATACTTTGGTCACCTGATGTGAAGAACAAACTCTTTGGAAACAACCCTGATGTTGGGAAAGATTGAAGGCAGGAGGAGAAGAGGGTGGCAGAGTATGAGACATTTGGATGGCATCACTGACCAATGGACATGACTTTGAACAAACTCCAGGCGATGGTAAAAGACGGGGAAGCCTGGCGTGTTTGTGGTCCATGGGGTCACAAAGAGTCAGACACAACTTAGCATCTGAACAAGAACATGCTATGTTATTCAATATGGATCACCTGTTTATTTACAAAGATTTGAGTAATCAAGGTCAGTAAGCCATTGATTTTTTTTTTTTTTTTTTACTCTCCTTAAAGGTTTCTCCCTACTTCCATACTGAGAACTCCAGGGAACTAAATACTCACCTTCACCTATTCTATATTCTATAAAATTGTGTTAAATGGAGATTGAGATCATATTACATAATTGGTTTCTAATCTGGAAACAAAAAAAAATCTATATAACTATTAAAGGTGAACAAACTGTAGCCAGCACTCTGATATTAATAAAATCATTATAATGCACAATAAAATACAAAGTAAAATTTATTAAATAACATTGGGAACATGGCCCTTTGGTAGGTTGAACACTGTAAGAAAATTTAAAATCACCATATTTTGGTGAATAGGATAAAGACAGTCAAAAAGCACAAACTTCCAGTTACAAGATAAATAAATATTAAGGATGTAATATATAACATGATTAACATAATTAACACCGCTCTATGTCACATATAAAATTATGAGAGTAAATCCCAAGAGCTCTCATTATAAGAAAAATATTTTTTTTTCTTTTTATTTTATTTAGTATCTTTATGGGAAAATAGGTGTTTACTAAGCTTGTGGTAGATGACATATGTAAATCAAATCACTGTGTGATAAACCTTAAACTTATATAGTGCGTTATGTCAATTATATCAATAAAACTATAGAAAAAAATAAAATTACCATGTTCTTTTTTAATTTTCAAGGAATTCAATATATATACATATATATAGACAGAGAGTGCACTTAACAATAAAAATAGCTTGATTATGATATAATCTCACTTTGATGCTTCAGAAAGAGCACTTTGGGCCCCCAGATCATTATGATAAACACAGGTGTCAGTATCAAGCACTAAAGAAAGGGAAGCTAGAAGACCTAACTCGAATGTGGTCCTGGAATCAGGACATATGCCTTTAGAAGTATTTCTGGGTACCTGTTTCTGTGCTGACTGTCCATCTCTTTTTCACAAAAGTGAAATATACGATATATGTGTGCAAATTCATGGGACTACATGCTCTACCGTGAATGTGTGTACGTCAGGTCTCCCCATCTCCATCTCATATATGGCTTTGCTTGATTAACGTGCTTCATTCAGTGGCCACAAAGGAGCTTGCATTTGAGATGAGAGTTTTCTGTGGGCTCTTTGATGATTGGCTGGCAGCCAAAGCACTTATCCTGCTATTCAGGATATATTGTAGAAAATCATATAACTGCACCTAAGAGTCTTTAATTGCTAATTGTTCCTAATAACTGTTTAGTATATAATGCAAACAATAATACATGATGTCAGTTTGAATTTCAAGGTTGTTATTCAATCCCAAGTTTCTGCTGTGTTATGTTCTCTTCCTGTGGTTAATGATGTCTGAAAAACCCTCAGCGGAGTAACAATCCTGGCTTGGGTAAGGGGCAAGGTCTGTATTAAAAGAACAAT
>SJYA01003270.1:3454010-3464470 GCA_006410615.1 Neotragus moschatus
TTTTTTTCTTTTTTTTTTTCTTTAATAGTGAAAATTTCAGGGTCTTCATTTGCTCTCTGCCAACTGCTCCATGCTGTTTGACTTCAGAGCTAATGCTGACTTTCCTACATTATTACAAAGTATGTTCATGGCGTCCTTGAAGCATTTCTTTTGTCCCTGTTCAGTCAGAATGCCCATCGTCAGTTGCCCACTTGGAAATTGCCTTGATAACCTGCTGTCAGCCATTCTCTTTCCACGACCAATCTATTGAAACTGAATTACCATAAGTATGACTTTCCCACCAGTGTACTGACAGTGCTCTGGGCCCTCATTAATGCAGATCATTTTGCCATTTAATTTTAAATATAGCATACGGGGAGAATTGCCTAGGAACTGGATATCATATCAATGACAGGCCTGACCACAGCTCAGAGAAGCAGAATCCTCTACAGTCAGCCAGGTCCTGAGTTCTCAATTAGAATTTCACGGAAGAAACCAGAATTGGTCCTATCACAGTTGCTCTCTCCTTTTTTCTCTACTGCTGTTTTCCTGTGTATTCTACTTTCTGTCACACCTTCTGTCTTCTCTCACCTCACCAACCAACAGGGACAGGGATGTGAAACAAACTTCTAAACTGTCATGATCACAAGTAAGTAGCCTCATCAGTCTTCATTCAGACTGCAGCTGCCCGAGTTTCTCCGTTCTAAGAGAAAAGTAATCTTTAGAATTCTCCAGTGGTCAGAAGGACTCAGGTTGGGCATGGCGCTTAGGACAAGCATTATACTTCTTACTCCTATTTATTCAGATATCTAGCTATCTTTCTTTCATCTATTTATGGGTTATGTTGGATGCCAGGATGGGGAAATGGGTCCTAGGAAAACATTTAGTATATTTTAATATATATATAAGTAGATAGAAGAAAGAGAGGAATCAATGGTAAAGCAATGGATCTGATTCTGATTGGGGAGACAGAGAAGAATTAGAAAAGAGAAAATAAGAACAGCTTCTAAATTCCACAATCACCTACTAACCTATAACAGCAGTTTTCTGGTCTTATTAAGAAGTTAAAAGGATTCTATATACATGGAATCTGGAAAAATGGTACTGATAAACCTATCCACAAGGAAGGAATGGAGATGTAGATGTAAAGAATGGACTTGTGGACACAGTAGGGGAAGGAGAGGGTGGAATAAATTGAGAAAGTAGGATTGACATATATACACTACTGTGAGTAAAGCAGATAGCTAGTGGGAAGCTGCCGTATAACACAGGGAGCCAAGCCTGGCACGCTATGATGACCTAGAGAGGTTATATATACATATATTTATATAACTTAAATGCTGCTGCTGCTGCTAAGTCACTTCAGTCATGTCCGACTCTGTGTGACCCCATAGATGGCAGCCCATCAGGCTCCCCCATCCCTGGGATTTCTCAAGGCAAGAACACTGGAGTGGGTTGCCATTGCCTTCTCTAATGCATGAAAGTGAAAAGTGAAAGGGAAGTCGCTCAGTCGTGTCTGACTCTTTGCGATGCCATGGACTGCAGCCTACCAGGCTCCCCCATCCATGGGATTTTCCAGGCAAGAGTACTATATATATATATATATAGTTACGATAGGTTCACATGGTTGTATGGCAGAAACCACCACATCATTGTAAAGGAATTATCTTCCAATTTAAGTTTTAAAAATATAATAATTGTTTTAAAAATTGGAAAGGAAAATAAGACAAAGATGATATTTTTCAAATGGGAAAAATCAAATCAAAGATTTGAGATGTCCACCCCCAAGAATGGTAGATGAAATTTTACATGTTAAAAAAAATAAAAAGATAAAGCTGTGGTTATGTACAATCAATAGAGAATGCCATTCTAAATGGAAACTCTCCCAACTAACTGAAGGTAAGGCTTCATGAAACACACTTTTTTTTTTTTTTTTTTAATTTTAACTACCTGTGATGGAACTCTTCTAAAAGTGCAAGGACATGTCTCAACTTTCTTAATCAGAGAACACTGAAATAATTTAACCTTTCCTTGCTGCCCTGGGGTTATCGCTCCGAACGTCAGCTACTGCATTTTGCTATAAAACAATGATTCCCTTAGTGATGGCTGAGTGCACACACAGCTGTCCGACTTGACACAAAGTGAGTCCCGACTCCTGATCTTTTAGAACTTAACTTGATTTCATTTATTTTAAATGGAGGCTTTTAGTTATTATTTGTTTTGATTATTAGATGGATCTTGCTTATAGCAAAGTCCCCCACATGCAGTTTGCTGNGAGAAGTGGTCTGCAAGCCAAGGTCTGGAGGACAATGCTTCGTATTTGAATAGCACTTTGTAAATTACAGAGAGTTTTTTTCCTGATGGTGTCACAGGTAATGCTGGTGCGGGCCACCCTGTGGGTTGGCAGAGTGCTCTCTGCTCAAGGATGCTCTACCGGGAGGAGACTGCGACAAAGTCTCATAGGGTGGCATATCACTTAGAAGAGATCCATCGAAGATAACAGCATGAAAAGGCACAAATTACATGGCGGCCAAGCAGAGATTCCAGGACAGAGCATAATGTCAAGTGTTTTCCATTGCAGCACAAGGTGGTAGGCTGGCAGAACTGTTGTAATGACTTTTCCAGTTACTTTTCTTCAACTAAATTGTTTCAAAATTAATGTATTTTCAACCATTTCAGTATAAATGATGACTTTTTATTCCGATAAGAAAATATCCTTTAAAATGATAAAGGAGGTCAAAACACATCTCAATATTTTCTCCCAAAGTTTTAATATCTAAATCAAAACGAAAACAGGAGAATTCACATCCATTGAGAAACATCTATTCATCTTCTAGACTCAAAGAAGATTTACTGGCTTTTTTTCTAAATGCTTATTTGATATAAAAGACATTCCATTAAAAACCCTAAACTCCACTTCTTGGACTTAAAGGGCAGCTTTCAAAATAACAGTAAATCTTGGGCTCATCACTTGTTATTATAAAAGAAATTTTTAGATCCACTGAAAATATTTGTTTAAATTATCTTTTAATTATTTAAAAATATTTCTTAATGGTTTATATGGTCTAATACAATATTTTCTCTTCCAATCTGTGATCTATATAATTTAAACATGATGGTTTTACAAATAAGAATGAACCATGGGAACAAAATCATTTCTTTATTAAAGTTATGGAGGTAGTTTTGTCTTTATGTCAGCAAGGAGTGTTTTGGATTTAGTTTCTTTCATTTCCCACCAGCAGAACTAAGAAAACAAGAGAATCCTGAGCTTTGGAACGGAAGCATCATAGGCAACACAAATCCTCCTTCATTTCATCAAAAATCTCTCTACTCTCTATAAGGCTTCACATCAGATTTATCTTTCACTGGATGATATGTTAAAATTTATTACACTGAAATGTGACTACAAAGAAAATGGAAATCAAAGCACTAGAGACTAACACTTTGGTCAATCAAAATATACCTTTTAAAAACCAGCATTACTGGGAATGTGTTGACAGCCAAATTGTTAGTGAAAATTTCTGTTGTTGGGATTGAGTTCTTTTGTTTTCAGAAGTTTTTCAGGAAAGAATGTTACAGTGTTACCTTGAAGAACCAGTTGTTTACTTAAACACAATCAGATAGTTTTTACAAGCCTCTTGGACTTTTTTTTTAGCAACAGCATTCTCATGCTTGAGATGTTCTTGATATCCTGTTAGAATCTGACCTGAGTAATTGGCACTGACGCTTCTGAATCTCAAAATTGGCCAGTTTTTGACATAATTACCTTCCTAAAATATATTTTTTTTATTTCCTTATAATCCACTCCTGCTGTTTTTCAAATTTGCTTCCTTATTCACTTCCTAGAGAAAATGAAGGGCCTATTGTCTCACAGCAGTCTCTCTCGGGCTTTTTCCATCAGTGCTAAGCCAAAGTCATTCAGTTCCAGAGAGCTGTTTCCTCTGCCTGGAATTCTTCCATCCTTCTCTGTCTCTTATCCTCTCCCATCCTAGTCCCATCACTCCATGCCTCATGTGGTAGAGACTGACAAGTTGTTTACCAAACAAAGCATTTCCCTTTTCCGTCTGGACACAAGCTAGATTACATTCCTCAGCCCTCTGCCAATTAAGTGGTGCCACGTTACTAGGTTCTAGCCCATGGAATACGGACAGAAGTGACGCAGGTCATTTCCAGTCCTACCTGCCCCATAGAAAAACACAAGCCTACCCTTCTCTGCCTGCCCGCAAATGAATTTCCATCTCTTTGTGATCTCTCAACATGGAAAGAACCTGGGTCCTTATACCGCCATTTAGAAGAAAGCTACCCAGGAGAGATGCCCTTCAAGGAATACCCATTTAGGGTCACTGTGCGAATAAAAAATAAATATTATGAAGGCAGGAAAGACAGTGAGACTTTAGTCCCCCTTAATGGCTTAAAAACAGCAAACATTATTATCTCATCATTTCTGTGGGTCAGGAATGCAGAGATGATTTAGTTGAGTGCCTGTGGTTCAAAAACTGTCATGAAATTGCAGTCAGCCCACAGTCAGGGCTGAGGACCTATGTGAAGGCTCCTCTTGGTGGAAGAAGGGAGCATCTGCTTCCAAAGTTACTCACAGGGCTGTTGGAAGGTCGTGCTCTTTTCTCCAAAGAGTGCTCTCATGATGTGGCCACCCACTTCCCAAAGAACAAACAATGGGACAGAGTGATAGTGGAAGAGGGATGGAGGGACAGAGGGGTTGGGAGGGAGGCCACCTAAGATGGAATCAGTCATTTCAAAATCTAAGCCCAGAGACATCCCTGGTGGTCCCGTGGCTAAAACTCTGCAACTCCCAATGCAAGGGTCCCAGGTTGGAACCCTGGTCAGAGAACTAGATCCCACAAGAGGGCATGCTAAGTCACCTTAGTCATGTCTGACTCCTTGGGATCCCATTGACTGTAGCCCTGAGCCTTCACCCCTATGACTCCCTTACCCACAAGCCTGATCTTTGTCTTCAGCGCAGTCTTTATTGAGGCCTCTGTCTGTTACACACCATCATTTTTGCCCTGCCTACTCTTGACCTCTTCCACTGTCTGGAACCTACGGGTAGGCATCGCCACAGTGCTCTAAACTCCATCCTTAAGATGTTGCCTCCTTGGTTTACCCACTGTCAGTCCCTGGTACCTGGGAAATCCCACTACCAAATCTCTCTTTTCCTTCTAAGTGGCCAAAGATTATGAAAGGAAGTTTTTTTAAAAAAAATCCATTAAAAAATCATGCCATCTAATGTCAGCTGGGCCTTCACTGCCACATGCAATCCTTTTATCCTTATATATTGATCAAACATCAGAATTCTGAAAATCCATTTGGGCAGTCACAGTTCCAAGAGGTCAGTGTGTGCAAGCTCGTGGAGTCAGAGGGAAACCCCAGAGCAGGATGGTCTAGGACGGGAGTGATAGACACAGCCCAGGGGAGCAGGGTCAGAGAAGAGCCTAGAACAGCCTGCCTGACAAAGAGGGGTGCTGCTGTCTCCACAGGCTCAAATGTCCATGCCCAGAGCCAACCAAGGTAAATTCCACTGGTGGCTGAACAAATAGACTTTCCTCTTCCTCAGCCAATAAATATCCCATATTTCAAATAGGTCCCCAATTGACTTCTCGGTACAATTTGAGTTGATGGTCTGCACAGCTGTGTAGAAATGAGGGCTTGGGTTACATCACAAACGACCTCTCTGCCTGTAATTGCCCCATTACAGGAGTGATCAACTGAGACGCCATTGCCAAACGTCCCCCATTGTGAATTCCCTGAGACCGGATGCAGACGGTGTTTGATGGAAGGCCAACTGCTTAGGGATTTACTGCCTTTAGTGGTTCTACAGAAGGCAACGAGGCTTGCTCTCAGGGCACAAGGAAGAAACCATCTATTTGCTCAGACCTGTGCCAAAGTGCAAGCCTCAGAGTCCCCGGGGGCTTTGCTGATGTTGTTATTGTTATGTTTCATTATTTATTGATCATCAGAAATACATAATGTACCAAGGGATGGTAACACTCATGAGAAATATAATTTGTGTATGAAAAAATGTTCAACCTAACACAATACATGTACTGTCTGAAATACAGTGCTTCTTATCTGGTGGCGTTGACTACTGAGGAGAAGTAGAATTATTTTGTTTTCTCTTCAGGTAAGAGTGAGTGCTGACAAAAAAAAAAAAAAAAGCAAACACTGACTACTGGAATCTTTGTCCAAATCATGTTGAGAATGGTTGGCTCACAGAGTGTATTTGATCTGGATCAGTTGGGATTTCCAATTTAATCCCTCACTCATTAATTTTCCTTCTTTTCCCTTCCTTTTTCTCTTCTTCATTCATTCGCTCATTTACTTGAGAAATATTTATAAGCATGTCTTATGTGTCAGACATCATGCAATCAAAGATTAATGAATTACTGTCATTATCTCAAAAGCTTATCTTTTAAAAAGTAGCCAAGGCAATTTACCTAATATCACCTCCCATCTTGGTAGAAATCCATAGATGTTGCCCTTAAGATTAATAACCTCATAATTAGTATTGTGGTTAAGATCTTTAATAGTGCAATTACAAGAATATTTATTATTTATTATATGGATGACATTAATGGGAAATTGCTTTAAAATTTTGCTTAGAATCAGATTTATGATATTGTAAATACAAATTTAGGGGTTTAGAGTGTGGAAGACATTTTTTTTTTTATGTTAGTAACATTTCCTCTCTCCAAGTGATGAATTTTTTTCTCAATTTTTGTCTAATTCTAACCTCTTTATATGATAACATCTTTGTCTAAGTTTCTCACAATGGAATTTCCCCATATTCAGGAATAGGGAAATATTTGTAAATTAATCAACTAAAATACAACCAAACATGTTTTGAAATATCAAGCTTTTATAAAATAGTATTAGCAATAATATCTATTTTTCTCAGTTAAAAATACTATTAATATGCTATGTTATAAATATAGGAACATATTTTAACATTGAGTTATGTAGAAAGATTTCTAAGTTTGCGCATGCAGTAGTGGAAATTTTTAATAACTAGGACAATGTATTGATGTTTGTTTTCTGTGATCTTTGTAAACATTAATATCTTTACTGAAGTTCAATATTTTCTTTTGAATACTGAGAATTTAGTGGAAAGAATACTAAAGAAACGTGCAATAAATCTTTAAACATGTGCCCATATATTGTTTCCTAGTTTATATTTTTTACTCAGTAATAATAATATTTATTCATCNCTGTGATCTTTGTAAACATTAATATCTTTACTGAAGTTCAATATTTTCTTTTGAATACTGAGAATTTAGTGGAAAGAATACTAAAGAAACGTGCAATAAATCTTTAAACATGTGCCCATATATTGTTTCCTAGTTTATATTTTTTACTCAGTAATAATAATATTTATTCATCAAGAAACTTAATATCACCATGGAATTATTTCAAATGGCTAGAATTGACCAAAGTCTCTGTATCATCCATTGGGTAGGTCAGATCCATTCATAACACTGCTTTGTATTAGAAAAAAATGTGATCTGAATGTTATCTTGAAAAAGCATATATAAGAGGCAAAAATGTTTCTGAAAACTGTCCACATTATTATGGGATTTTCTTCTTTAATATTACAATTTTCATGATTTCAAATTATAGCTCAACAACTATGGTAATATTGTAAGCATAAAATCAAATAATTATTCATTCCACATATGTGAACACTACTAAGAAACTTATTATATATACTGCAAATTGTACNGGAAAACTCAACAGTGGCCACAGGACTGGAAAAGAACAGTTTTCATTCCAATCCCAAAGAAAGGCAATGCCAAAGAATGTTCAACTACCACACAATTGCACTCATCTCACATACTAGCAAAGTAATGCTCAAAATCCTCCAAGCCAGGCTTAAACAGTATGTGAACCACAAAATTCCAGGTAACTTGGATTTGGAAAAGACAGAAGAATGAGAGATCAAATTGCCAACATCTGTTGGATCATCGAAAAAGGAACAGAGTTTCAGAAAAACCTCGGCTTATGCTTTATTGACTATGCCAAAGCCTTTGACTGTGTGGATCACAACAAACTGTGGAAAATTCTTCTGGAGATGGAATACCANCAGAAGAATGAGAGATCAAATTGCCAACATCTGTTGGATCATCGAAAAAGGAACAGAGTTTCAGAAAAACCTCGGCTTATGCTTTATTGACTATGCCAAAGCCTTTGACTGTGTGGATCACAACAAACTGTGGAAAATTCTTCTGGAGATGGAATACCAGACCACCTGACCTGCCTCCTGAGAAATCTGTATGCAGGTCAGGAAGCAACAGTTAGAACTGGACATGCAAAAACAGACTGATTCCAAATTGGGAAAGGAGTACGTCAAGGTTGTATATTGTCACCCTGCTTATTTAACTTACATGCACAGTATGTCATGCAAAATGCCAGGCTGGATGAAGCACAGCTGGAATTAAGATTTCTAGGAGAAATATCAATAACCTTGGATACACAGATGATACCAACCTTATGGCAGAAAACGAAGAACTAAAGAGCCTCTTGATGAAAGTGAAAGAGGAGAGAGCAAAAGCTGGCTTAAAACAACATTCAGAACTAAGATCATGGCATCTGATCCCATCACTTCATGGCAAACAGATGGGGAAACAATGGAAACAGTGAGAGACTTCATTTTTTTGGTCTTCCAAATCACNGAAGAACTAAAGAGCCTCTTGATGAAAGTGAAAGAGGAGAGAGCAAAAGCTGGCTTAAAACAACATTCAGAACTAAGATCATGGCATCTGATCCCATCACTTCATGGCAAACAGATGGGGAAACAATGGAAACAGTGAGAGACTTCATTTTTTTGGTCTTCCAAATCACTGGGTGACTGCAGCCATGAAATTAAGACACTTGCTCCTTGGAAGAAATCTATGACCAACCTAGACAGAATATTAAAAATCATAGACATTATTTTGCCAACAAAGGTATGTCTAATCAAAGCTATGGCTTTTCCAGTAGTCATGTATGGATGTAAGAGCTGGACTGTAAAGAAATCTGAGCCCTGAAGAACTGATGCTTTTGAACTGTGGTGTTGGAGAAGGCTTTTGAGAGTTCCTTGGACTGCAAGGAGATCCAACCAGTCCATCTTAAAGGAACTCAGTCCTGCACATTCACTGGAAGGACTGATGCTAAAGCTGAAACTCCAATACTTTGGCCATCTGATGCGAAGAACTGATTCATTTGAAAAGATCCCAATGCTGGGAAAGATTGAGGGCAGGAGGAGAAGGGGACAACAGAGGATGAGATGGTTGGATAGCATCACCGACTTGATGGACATGAGTTTGGGCAAGGTTTAGGAGTTGGTGATGGACAGGAAAGCCTGGCGTGCTGCAGTCCATGGGGTGGCAATGAGTCAGACACGACTGAGAGACTGACCTGAACTGAACTGAATTAGAAATACAGGAGTGACTCACTTCTTGGAAACTGTTTTCCTTTATTTAGTTTGGTGAAGACTTCACTTCAAAGGTCATCTTTAGTCTGTATGATCTTCATCAGTCTCTGACTTAGTAGCACTGGGCTGAATTTCACCCACAATGAACTCATGATGAGGTGTCCTCGTGTAATACACCATCTCCGTTTCTATGCACGGTGTCTCTGAGCACACTTAAATGGCACAGTGTAGCAGAGGTCCCGATTCATTTTGCTCCAAAAAAAGAAAGATCATCAGGAAATTTACAGCATAGGAGCCAACATTTCAGGATAGCTTCCAGTGACCCTTTCCTTAGTATTCACACCTTGGATAATCCTACTAAGAAGTAGAATTTTGTTGAGATAGAACTTCTGGGCTTAGTCTTTTTTTTCTTTTGACTGCACCAGGATCTTAGTTGTGGCATGTGGAATCTGGGTGTCCCAGGTGGCGCTAGTGGTAAAGAGCCAGCCTGCCAATTCAGAAGTCATAAGAGATGTGGGTTCTATCACAGGGGTTGTGATTAGAGAAGGAGAACTGAACTCAGAAAGCAACCTGACTGTGAATGGTGAGAAGTTCTAAATTGTCCTGCCTTTCTGCTCCTCTAATCCATGATATACAGTTGATATGGATCTCAGGTAGGGAAGCTGGATGTAGCAGTGGGCAGCAAAGAACATTTCCTTAATCTGTTTACACTGGAGGGCCTCGGGGGACAGAAGGAGAAAAAAGTCTGAATTCAGATATTGAAAGAAGAAGGAATCTACAAGACCAGGCTCAACATAAGATGTTTAAAAAGCATGTACATCTCTTATTAAATGTGCACAGTTATTTGGTTGATACCAAACTGGGCATTACCTTATTATTCGAAGTCAAAATGGAACCTACCAATGTTAATGGATTTTTACTTCTGGAAGAAAAATATCCAAGTCTTTTATATAAGGTAATGGGATGGAAGCAAAAAGAAGAGCTTATGTAGGGAGAGCAGTATTAGAAAAAAAAATTAAAATAAAAGAGAGAGATGAGATGAGATGAGATCAATAAA
>SJYA01003270.1:3467127-3574015 GCA_006410615.1 Neotragus moschatus
TGTAAAGAAATCTGAGCCCTGAAGAACTGATGCTTTTGAACTGTGGTGTTGGAGAAGGCTTTTGAGAGTTCCTTGGACTGCAAGGAGATCCAACCAGTCCATCTTAAAGGAACTCAGTCCTGCACATTCACTGGAAGGACTGATGCTAAAGCTGAAACTCCAATACTTTGGCCATCTGATGCGAAGAACTGATTCATTTGAAAAGATCCCAATGCTGGGAAAGATTGAGGGCAGGAGGAGAAGGGGACAACAGAGGATGAGATGGTTGGATAGCATCACCGACTTGATGGACATGAGTTTGGGCAAGGTTTAGGAGTTGGTGATGGACAGGAAAGCCTGGCGTGCTGCAGTCCATGGGGTGGCAATGAGTCAGACACGACTGAGAGACTGACCTGAACTGAACTGAATTAGAAATACAGGAGTGACTCACTTCTTGGAAACTGTTTTCCTTTATTTAGTTTGGTGAAGACTTCACTTCAAAGGTCATCTTTAGTCTGTATGATCTTCATCAGTCTCTGACTTAGTAGCACTGGGCTGAATTTCACCCACAATGAACTCATGATGAGGTGTCCTCGTGTAATACACCATCTCCGTTTCTATGCACGGTGTCTCTGAGCACACTTAAATGGCACAGTGTAGCAGAGGTCCCGATTCATTTTGCTCCAAAAAAAGAAAGATCATCAGGAAATTTACAGCATAGGAGCCAACATTTCAGGATAGCTTCCAGTGACCCTTTCCTTAGTATTCACACCTTGGATAATCCTACTAAGAAGTAGAATTTTGTTGAGATAGAACTTCTGGGCTTAGTCTTTTTTTTCTTTTGACTGCACCAGGATCTTAGTTGTGGCATGTGGAATCTGGGTGTCCCAGGTGGCGCTAGTGGTAAAGAGCCAGCCTGCCAATTCAGAAGTCATAAGAGATGTGGGTTCTATCACAGGGGTTGTGATTAGAGAAGGAGAACTGAACTCAGAAAGCAACCTGACTGTGAATGGTGAGAAGTTCTAAATTGTCCTGCCTTTCTGCTCCTCTAATCCATGATATACAGTTGATATGGATCTCAGGTAGGGAAGCTGGATGTAGCAGTGGGCAGCAAAGAACATTTCCTTAATCTGTTTACACTGGAGGGCCTCGGGGGACAGAAGGAGAAAAAAGTCTGAATTCAGATATTGAAAGAAGAAGGAATCTACAAGACCAGGCTCAACATAAGATGTTTAAAAAGCATGTACATCTCTTATTAAATGTGCACAGTTATTTGGTTGATACCAAACTGGGCATTACCTTATTATTCGAAGTCAAAATGGAACCTACCAATGTTAATGGATTTTTACTTCTGGAAGAAAAATATCCAAGTCTTTTATATAAGGTAATGGGATGGAAGCAAAAAGAAGAGCTTATGTAGGGAGAGCAGTATTAGAAAAAAAAATTAAAATAAAAGAGAGAGATGAGATGAGATGAGATCAATAAATCTGAGGGGGGAAAAAAAAGGAAAGATGTGATATATAACAGGGCAGGAAGACACGGTCTTCAGTGTGTTGGGATGGGTTCCTGGGGCCATGTTAGCACAGCTTACTACTCTGAGTGTGAAATGTCTTAAGTTGTCTGTTGTCAGTATAAAACTCTGGGTCAAAGAAGACCTGAATGTCTACAGCATGGGGGGATTTCAGTGCTCACTGCAAATGAATGGGGAGTTCATGTAGAGGGTGGAAATAAAATTGCAATTTTCTAGGTGGCCCACAATGAGAAGGGCAGCACACAGAAATGGATATGTTGGAGTGGAAGGCAGAAATGACCCAGAAATTGAGAGAGAAGAGACCAGCTTTCTCACCTCCTGCTTTCTCATGGTGGCTGCAGCTAAGACAGATCTGGGGTCCCTGAAAAACCAGATGTGGAGTTCAACCACTACTCCCGGAGGGGCAGATTTCAGAGGAAGCTGAGCTCAGAATAAGGCTGGGAAGTAGAAGAATGTTTTACTTTTATCTTTGCTTTATCCTACTTGCTTAAGTCTTCTGAATCCTTGTAATCCCAATGGCTCTTTTTTCTCCTAATCTACCTCAATTTAAAAAAAAAGTGTTTTTTTTCTTTTTTTTTCAGGATTTTAGGGTTATTTTCTCCTTAGGACACTTAATTGGAATGAGACCTTTTACCAAAAATAATGATGTATTTAGAAGCAGTAGAATTTAAGTGGATATGATAAATGCTTTCAAGTGACCTAAATCATATCAGTGAATTAGGGCCCTATAGAAAGATGATAAAAGAATTTCTTAATTATTGATATAAAATGAAGCATAAGTACAAAATCTAAAGACAATAAATACATTATATTGAAATTACATATTTCTAAAGCTAAGTGAACCCTTATTTGGATAAAACAGTTAACTCAAACATATGGGCTAGAAGTAATTTCAACTGTCTCACATTCTACCTTTGTTCTTAGAACTGACTTCATACAAGTAAGGTAAGGCTTTTTTCAAACAAGTGATGTTATACAGTAAAGAAAAACACATTTTGATGCATTTCATATAAATATAATATCTTGCTATTTTTCAGACTCTTCATATGTAAGACATGAAAACCAAAATGATAAATGAAAAATCCTGGGATTTAAAAGATCTTAGAACTCAAGTTCACTCTCTTATTTTTACTGATAAGAAATTTTAGAACGAGAACTAGGGACTTCCAACTACTATGTAATGGGCTGAATGCATAAGGCTGAAATCTGGGTCTCCTTGTACCACATTATAGCATTATTTCTATTTTACTATTGATACCAAGTAATTTCTAGTCATCTGACCTTATCAAGGAGACAACAAAATACATTTGGTAAAACAAAGTGCCCTAGTAGAGAATCATAACTCTTTTAGTGGGAAGTGATCAGTCACTCTTTGCAAATCCACGTCTGCACTTGGAATGTAAAGGAAAGGAGCATTGATCGGCTGTCTATGCCCTTCTTAGGTTTTAGACATTCAATAAGGCACTGATGGTGTGAAAACATTATTCAGTTAAACCAGGGAGTCAATTTCTATCTTAATTTGTAAAAAATGTTTACAAAACAGGAGGGATCAATTCTAAGCTTATATTTCATCACACATGGGTGTAGGGGGGATAAGCTGATTCCTTTCAGAAGCAATAATAAGCATAAGTATTAATAATGTTTATAATTAGGATTGAAATTTACAAACGAGTCACCCTTTATTGAAATTTTCTAATACTCAGACACTACAGGGCATGTTCATGGAGCATCAGTGATAATCATAATTTCTTTAATTACTGAAAAGACATGGTCTATATTCCTGACGCTGAACTAGGATAAAAGCTAAAGACCAGATTTGTGATTAAATCACTCCTTTGAAATAAGTGTGAGTCAACCTTTCTATCTTTACAGAAAAGGTTATTTATGTTGATAAGTAGTAAATATTCAATCCTTCCTGGAAGAAATCATGCATCCATGTGCTACTATATGCATTATACTTGAAAAAAAGACAAATTTGACCAAGTAAGGAGAAATCAGTGTTCCGAAGAATATACCTTGTCTGGAGGCAATAACAGTATTCATATAGAGACATGCTACTACTGCTGCTAAGTTGCTTCAGTCATGTCTGACTCTGTGTGACCCCATAGACGGCAGCCCACCAGGCTCCCCTATCCTTGGGATTCTCTAGGCAAGAATACTGGAGTGGGTTGCCATTTTCTTCTCCAGTGTAGAGGCATACTTTCACCAAATTTATAGAAATGATGTATTGACCCAAATAATTAATTATGTACATGTTTCTTTTCAACATACCCAACTATTAAGTACTAACATCAGCCTAAAAAAAAAGAGCAAAGGCAAGAACATCTAGATTTTGAAGCGGTTTGAAAACAAAACAATATCTACATTTCTACAAATCCCTGATGCTGCTTTAATCAGGCTTACTCATCTCCAGTTTTAATAATGTTGTGTTAATTGTGTTATAAGATTAATGTTGTTAAATAACCTCACCTGTGTGATATTTATTTGTATTGCTTACAAATGACAGAAACATAATTACAGACACAGACAAAACTTTGACAAAAGAAATAAAATGCTCTGATGTCAAATAAACGTAAGGATAAACATCCTTAACTGCAACTTTCATATCTAATTCGTCAGAAAGTTCAAAAAGGACTCCAAATCCAACCGTTTCTTACTACTGAAACTGATTAGGACCACTGATTAGGACCCTGTAGACCTCTCCTGCGTACAAAAAAGCCTTTCCTTGTCCCCCATTTCTTGTTTATAGGGAAACAATTTTCAGCCTCCTAGAACCTCCCTGAGTTCCAAAGGGCAGATTAAAAGGGTTACTAATTAGGGAAGCTGGTAAAGAATCAGTCTGCAATGAAGGAGATCCTGGCTCCATTCTTGGGGTAGGACGATCCCTTGCGGAAGAGGGAGGCTACCCATTCGTGGACTTCCCTGGTGACTCAGATGGTAAAGAATCTGCCTGCAATGCGGGAGACCTTGGTTTGATCCGTGGGTTGGGAAGATCCTCTGAAGGAAGGCATGGAAACCCACTCCAGTATTCTTGTCTGGAGAATCTCCATGGACAGAGGAGCCTGGCAGGCTACAGTCCACGGGGTCACAGTCAAACAGACTGAGCGACTAAGCACATAATTAGGGAAGTGAGGGAAAGCAGGAAGAGAGTCAAGAGACAACAGGACAGCCACGGGGCAGGGTCCAGGTTTCTGCTCAAGAAATTGTCATAACAATCTGATTCCGATCGCCAAGTTTCTCAGCAAGAGCTAAGGCCCCCTACCCAGGCGGAGGACAGTCGTTTCAGGCTGAGCACCAGCATGCTGACCTCAGGCTGGCTGGGATCAGAAGACTGATGACAGAGATCCCTGGAATACTGCCCTGTTCCCACCCCACTAACCAATCAGAAGAAAGGCACACACCTTGCAGCTCTCCCCTACAAGTTTAGCTTCTAAAAATTCTGCCCTGAAAACCATCTGTGAGTTCAGGCTCTTTGAGCATGAGCAGCTTTCTTCTTGTTTGGCCCTGCAATAAGCCTTTCTCTGCTCCAAATTCTAATGTTTTGGTTGGTTCAGACATGCAAATTTGTGGCCCACGTCACTCTACTACCTCCAACCTACCTCAAACCACCACCATCTTGCACCCAGACTATTATTAGAGCTTCCTGTCTCTACTTTTGTCTCAAAAGCCATTCTCTACATAATAGAAGAGGCGAGAGCTGACTCATCTTAGCTTGTGAATGTAGATTGTTAAATGATCCCTATTATGAGAGATTTGCAAGCCAGTTGGTAATCACAGCAATTACTAAAAATTAAATTATATACACATGTAATTAATTTATATTAAAAACAAAAGTAATTACTCAATACTCATCACTTCATTTGTGTAGTAGTATATTCTTCTATCATCTAAACTCTTAAGATTACTTGTATTTAGTCTGTCTGCATGGTGTAAATCCCTTAGTGTGTGTTCCCAAATCCATATTCGGGGACGTCACATCGATGGCTTAAAATCAGCCGTGATGAGAGAATTTATACCATAGATACTGGCAAATGCTACAAAACAGGAATTGACTTACTACTCTGTTGATCATCTAGACTTATCAAAACTACTGGAGAAAATATTAATAGTATTTGTTGCTAAGTCACTTCAGTCATGTCCGACTCTGTGTGACCCCATAGACAGCAGCCCACCAGGCTCCCCCATCCCTGGGATCCTCCAGGCAAGAACACTGGAGTGGGTTGCCATTTCCTTCTCCATTGCATGAAAGCAAAAAGTGAAAGTGAAGTCTCTCAGTCGTGTCCAACTTAGCGATCCCATGGACGCTAGACTCCATCCATGGGATTTCCCATCCATGGGATTTTACTGGAGTGGGTTGCCATTGCCTTCTCTGATTAATAGTATAAATTATGCTTAATAGTGTGTTGAGTCCATAGACCATATATTTTAAATCACAACAATAAAAAAATAGAGGAATTAGTCTTCCACTCTGCGGAATTCATTATCTGTTTCAGCAAATAAGCTACTGACATAACTGACAAAAGAGTAAATTTCCAACATGCATCTTTGCCATATCGATTTCATCTTACTCATTATTATAAATAAAATTATCATTCAACATTTGTGACAGAAAGACATGTTTTTAGGCACCTATCATATTCCCAGAATATACAGTAGTAGGTGCTCAAAAAGCACCTCTTGAATGAATTTAACACAGGCTGAAATTTCCTGTTCCTTTCTTCTCTCTCTTCTTTGTATCATTGTAAAATAAGAACCAGGGTCAATCCTATTCCTGCAAATGCCTGAATCACCAAGCACATTTGGCCAGCTACTTAGTCTTTCCTCATCTATTGTTTCTATATTTCCTGCACAAAAACACCATGCCTCCCAATCATCATCTCAGGACATTTCTAGAAACTCAATTAAGAACTTTAGTATGAAAGCTGACATTCCCCCACCCTCGCCCCCGCCAGGACAACTACAATCTAAGAAATTTGGGAGGACCTGCAAAATATAATGTTTGCATATTTCTTTAACACANAAGTCTTTCCTCATCTATTGTTTCTATATTTCCTGCACAAAAACACCATTGCCTCCCAATCATCATCTCAGGACATTTCTAGAAACTCAATTAAGAACTTTAGTATGAAAGTTGAAGATGAAACTAAAAATAGCATTCCCCCACCCTCGCCCCCACCAGGACAACTACAATCTAAGAAATTTGGGAGGACCTGCAAAATATAATGTTTGCATATTTCTTTAACACAAAATTCACAGATGCAAGTATGTGGTGCAGATTACTGTTAAGTGGTGAATGTCAATTAAAGTTTAATCTTCACTAAATAAGAAGTGCTTCATATACCATGCAAAATTATCTGCCATAGCATTAACAAAAGCCAATTAGTTAACTAGCTAAACAGATTAAATACAGACTTTCAAGTTTACGGGAAAAGAACAGGCCTTAACTTTAAGAGTATGGAATATTCTTTTAGTTAAATTTTATGATCCCTCATCCGATTTCGTTTAAAATGCCAAAATTGTAATGGTAGTGACATTCATTTTGTAATAGTGTTTGAAACATAGGCAGTAAAAAGGCTTGTAATAATAATACTACAAATTACATGCTTATTTTTCCAGATCACACCTAATAGACTGTAATATCATTTTCGGTCACAGTTCACCAGAGTTAAATTCAAAGCATAATATTAAAGTCAAGGTTCCTTCACATCTAATTAGACATTTGAAACAAATGTGGCCAGGTCTGCATTCTGTTAAATATATGCAAATAATCCATCAGAGGTAAGGGAACCATTTAACAACATTAAAGGTANTCCAGATCACACCTAATAGACTGTAATATCATTTTCGGTCACAGTTCACTAGAGTTAAATTCAAAGCATAATATTAAAGTCAAGGTTCCTTCACATCTAATTAGACATTTGAAACAAATGTGGCCAGGTCTGCATTCTGTTAAATATATGCAAATAATCCATCAGAGGTAAGGGAACCATTTAACAACATTAAAGGTAAAAGTAACCCGCTGTAAAGGTAGACAATAAATTACAGCAGACACACCTTCAACGTCATGCACTGTGATATCTCAGTTGCTGTAGCACACCGAAGCATAAATTGTACCCAGCTTGTCTCACACTGCAAAATATTCGGGACAAACACAGAATATTTTATGCTTAGAAGCCTAACTTCTGGAAATTATGCCAGCAAGCGAGGCAGTTCAACAAAGCACCTATCATTGGGGTATAGATAGCACCATTGCAAATCTTGGCAGAGTCATTTATTTTCAGGAGCAGCAGAGAAACAGTAAAAAGAATGCATTTTGTTCATTCTTGGGAAATTCATATAAATAAGTCTTAGTTATAGACAGTATGTTAGAGGGTGAGAGCTGGGTCTTTTTTTTTCCCCCCTAAGCTCATTGTCACAAATGATTTTGCTGTATTCTTGTATTTATCCTCAGAAATGGATGGGGGAGAATATTTCCCTGAAGTTCCATCACCTAACATCATAGATTTTTGTCCACTTCTGTTTTTTTACTGTCTTGGTTAAAATGAAATTGGGAAATGAAGATGGACTTTATGACATTTGCTAGCCTGGCAGACAATTTGATGAGGACTGTAGTTTTCCAAAGACTTCTGATTGGCTCTCAATAGCCCAATCAAATTCTTCCCCTATCTTTAATCATCACTCTTTCTAAATCTGCCCTATTTAGAAAAAGAAAGGACTGGGGGCAGGAGATAGGTTATTACTTGAAAATGTTCGTCTTCATACTCCTGTAGTAACCATACACATAAAAAAGTATTCTTTCTCTTAGTCACTATATATAGAGAGAGACACTGAAATCACCATAATAAACCCTTGGTTTACAGTTATCAGTTTTCAGTGAATAAAAACAAAAAACAAAACTACTTCTTCCATCTGATAGATCAGACCTATTGAAAATAGAGTTTTGTTAATAAACTGCAAATAACTTAAAAGGAAAGAGCTTATATAGTGGTCATCGAATCTCCTGCCACCAAGTCTTGAATAATTGTGTCTGCATTTTGACTCTTCCGTGACTCAGTCAGCTGAGGAACTCTTTTCTAGAAGCACTGCCATAAAACTAGGTCAACATAAAGGTTTGGGCATTCCAACTGACCATGATTTCTTTACAGCTGAGAACCAAAAAACTGTATTTCTTGATATTTCTCTAGCAATATTTCCCCAGCAGGGCAAATCTTGCACAAAGAATATCCCAGATTCTTCATTTCTGCTGTGCTTGTGGTAGTGACAAACCCAGGATTAAAAGGAATGTTGAGTACCAGGAGGTCAGCACCTTGCCTCTGTTAACCCAGGTGAACAGGACTTTGACACCTTCCCAGGTAGAGCTAGTGGTAAAGAATCCACCTGCCAAAACAGGCAGATGCCAGAGACAAGGGTTCAATCCCTGGGTCAGGAAGATCCCCTGGAGAAGGGCTTGGCAACCTACTCTTGTATTCTTGCCTGGAGAATCCCATGGACAAAGCCTGGCCAGCAAGATACAATCCATAGGGTTGCAAAGAATAGAACACAGCTGAAGCAAATTTGCACACACACACACAGAAAAAATCTCCTACCACGGCTCCGACTAGCTTAGTTTGAGAGAGAGAATTTTGCTACTAAAATCACGAGTAAGTCCAATTATAACATATATTAATTTAAGGATCATCTTTACATCTTTTTGTACCTAACAGAGGAAAAAAAATGAAAGCTAAATTTGTGTTTTGCCCACTGAACTGACTGAAGGAATTGTATAAAAGAAAAAAAAATGTAAATTATATATCAATAATTTTTTCAAAGGCTAATTACTGCTATTACCCATCAGTAAAGAATTCCATGCTAATAATGATTTGGGAAGATTCTTTCATAAAGTGAAACAGAATTTTCCGAATAATTTTTGTCTCCACTGGGTCTTGACTTTAGTATTAGAACAACTGATGTACCAAATGAATTCATTTTAGGATTTATATTTCTCAGGAAAATTACTACCAGATAGATTTAAGAAATAAAAGTGCTATGGACAAGATTTAAAGAGAGAGCTACCCTTGCAAAAAATATTTGGTTCTGCATATCTAAGCACTTTCAACTTGCTAGCATTTTGGCACATCATCATTTCTCCAAAAGAACAAGGCTACTAACATTAACATTTGCTCTAACACCTGATGAGCTGGACATGTGGGGAGCCTTAGAAACTATTTATGATTCCAAGATAATATATGGAAGCTTGGGTATAAAAGAAACAGTGAAAAAGGAATGACGGTTTCCTAGTGAGCAGGATGAGTAAAGCAAAAAAAAGTCTGAAGAAAAGAGTTGCAGTAATTGCCAAAGCTGCACCTGTACAATCTATTTTGTGTAGGAAGCCTGAATAAATACACAGCATTTTTCCCAAGGCAAGACAGCGTTTTCCAAAGATGTTCTTAAGAACAGAGAGACAATAATGGATAAGATGACAGTGCTTACATTTATGGTACTGGTCAGAATGCTAAAATGCAAGCAAATTCTGCAATATTTGAACAGGGCATAAACCAGGGCCCCCTGGTTCCCATTCCAGCCCCATCAGTAACTGCCCATCAAGTATGACTTAGCACTAAGGAGAGAAAGATTAAGGAGAGAAAGTATGAGCTACGACAGGTCCCAGTATCTCTCTGGATCTGTCCCTTTATTTTAAAAGAGAGGGAAAAATCCAAGATACAGTCTGAGGTTCTCTTTTATTTTAACACTTAATTATTTTGGTAGGTAAAGGATCAGGAATTTGCAAAATTCTAGAGCTAAACCAGTCATGGGCTTCAAAAGTCAGAGGAGTCTGGGCCACAGTAACATAGCCTCTTTAGATACTAAATGTTCTAAAGAATTTTAAAAGGGACTTGGGACCTCCTTCCCAGTGATTAGACTTCACCTTCCAAAGCAGAAGGTGCAGNAAGCAACTCTATTCCAATAAACATTAAAAATATATTTGCATTTGCAACCATTTTTTCACTCATTTTCTTTAAGAGCAACTTTCTTCAATAAAGCACATATCCTTTCAGTTAATGTCAGCTCTACTCTGATTTCATTCTACTTCCTCTTCTCAGGAACCTTTTATTATCTTCTCTATCCCCTGCATCTGAACCTTTTTTTTTTTTTTAACATAGTGAGTTTCCCATCAACATATAAAAGTGCCTGTCTCTCCCCGAACCTCACTCTCTTCCTACTACAGCTGTTATCTTTCTTCTTGCCATTCATGGCAATGCTTGTCTAGAAAGTTGCTGATATGTACTCATTAGTTCTAGTTGTCGCCTTCCACTTATTCAATCTGGTTTCTGCCTTGATCACTCCACTATACTGGCTGTTACAAACCGNCATAGTGAGTTTCCCATCAACATATAAAAGTGCCTGTCTCTCCCCGAACCTCACTCTCTTCCTACTACAGCTGTTATCTTTCTTCTTGCCATTCATGGCAATGCTTGTCTAGAAAGTTGCTGATATGTACTCATTAGTTCTAGTTGTCGCCTTCCACTTATTCAATCTGGTTTCTGCCTTGATCACTCCACTATACTGGCTGTTACAAACCGATCCAGAAATTCTCCTAGCAGTAATGTCAACAGTGGTATCTCAATCTTCATCTTATTTGGACTCCCAGCTGTTTGACAGTGTTGACAACCATCTTTCTGGGACCATTTCTCATCGGGAATCTCATTTTCTTTTTCTTTGTTGACCTATATCTCTCAGTCTCACTTATAGGCTTATTTTTTTCTCCATATGGATTATATTCCTCAAAGTTGTAGTTCTAAACAGAGACTTCTTTACAATGCATTCTCTTTGGGCAACTACACACTTGTCCATGACTTAGAGCGCCACCTGTACACAGACTCCAAGTTAAAATGGCACATGCAGTCTTTTTTCCAAGTTCCAGATCCATGTCTATACCAGCCTATTTTCCATGTCCACTTCCATATTAAAAACAAACCTCAAACCCAATTTGTCCACAGTGGTCTGCATGATCTTCTCACCCACACTAGTCCTCCACTGATTCTGTTCTTAATAAATCTCCTCTTACTCATATGCTGGAAAAGTAGGTGCCAACATGCACCCCCCAATCCAACTCATCAAAAAAAAATGCTAATTTTATCTCTTAAATGCATCTCTCCTCTTTCCACTGTCACCAACAATCCCAAATCCCAATTATATCTCTAATATGATTTGTCTATTGTAATTCTTTTATGAGGTCTACATGCACTCACTCTGGCTTTTTTTTTTTTTTTGACGGCGCCACAAGGCATGTAAGATCTTAGTTCCACAACCAAGAATTGAATCCCCGCCCTCTGCATTGGAAAGTGATTCTTAACCATTGGACCACTGGAGAAGTTCTCACTCTGGCATTTTTCAGTGAATTCTTTACAATGCAGATAAACAGACATTTTCAAAATACAAACCTAGGATTCACTGGCTACCAAATTTTCTCAGTAGAGAGAACTATATTTTTGACATGACCTATGGGTTACTCAATGATCTGACTCCTGAATCCCATTTCAACTTCAAAAAGAACCCTTTTCCTCTTGTTTCCACATGCCAGAAAACTGGCCATTGCTCTTCTGACAGTTTCTTCTCTTTTTCATTTCATTGGCTTTGCATGTGTTATTTCCTCATTTGGGTCATTTCCCTCCTCCTACCTTCCCCTTATTAACTCCTCTGGTGGCTCAGATGGCAAAGAATCCATCGCTTTCATTGTGGGAGACCTGGGTTGGAAGATCCCCTGGAGGAGGGCATGGCAACCCACTCTAGTATTCTTGGCTGGAGAATCTTCATAGACAGAGGAGCCTGGTGAGTGACCGTCCACAGGGTCTCAAAGAGTCAGACATAACTGAGCGACTAAGCACACAGCACAAGATTAAGTTTAATGTTGTCACTTGAAACTTATCCATCCACTCTTTCATATTCTGCTCTTCAGATCAAGTCAGATGTACTTGACTAGTCTATGGCATTTTTCAATATGAAGTTACAGTATAAAGGTATTTGATATTTTTGATCAATATCTAATTCATTAAAAGGTAAGTTATTTGGAAAGGAAAGCTATAAATATTTTGTTCACGATTGGCTCAGATGGTAAAGTGTCTGCCTGCAATGCGGGAGACCCGGGTTTGATCCCTGGTTTGGGAAGATCCCCTGGAGAAGGAAATGGCAACCTATTCCAGTACTCTTGCTTGGAAAATTCCATGGACAGAGGAGCCTGGTGGGCTCTAGTCAATGGGGTCACGAAGAGTCGTACACAGCTGAATGACTTCACACTGACTTTTCTTTCATTGTGACTCCAGTGTCTAACCCTGATGCAAAATATGGAAATAGATATCTGTTGGATGGATGAATGGAGGAAGTGATAGGGATAGAATGATATCAATTGCTACATTCTGATGGACTTCTGTGCCATTTAGTGTGGATATTAAATATTACTGAGTACTTCTGGCTTAAGTTGACAATAAATTCTTACACATATTTGACAAGGCCCTTAAGTGGATTTTTAGTATTTGTAACTTCCCAGATATTATCACTGAATTTTATTTCATTGGATGGGCTCACTAATTATTTGTTAATGAACAGTAATAGGCAGAAGAGAAGGCAGTTGCACATACTAAAACACCACAATAACTCAAATGACAGTTAGTTTAATGTGTAGAGGTGGCAGTGATATCAGAAAAGAAAAAAGTCACTGCTCTTTTCTTTAGCACAATGCAAGTGAACAAACAGATGGCTTAACATCTTCAAGCTTATTAGTTGTTTCATATTAATAATCTTGACTCAAGGTTGTTATTCTCCAAAATGATAAAAGAAAAATAAATAACTTTAGATAACTGGCTTTTTCTTTTTTTTGAGAGAGAGAGAGACAGAGATGCATTCTTGACATAAGGGTCTAGTTACTGTGGGGTGTTGTAGAATCTCCTTCTCTGAAGATTGCTAAAAGTTGATGACAGTTTAAGTAGAGCTCTGCCTGGAGCCATAGGAACTAATTGGATGACCCTTCTACTGATCAGTTTCCACTGTGAAGAGTGCTACAGGGAGTCTCCCTGGAGATGGCTCATAGCAACTAGGACGAAAACAGTCTCTTGTCCAGAAGCTTCAATAATCAAATGTCATGAAATGCAGTCCGAAGAATAGCTTGCTATTTATCACTAATATTTGAAGGATCTAGAACTTTTTACCTTTTATATAACCTCATTATTTTTATACCTCATATTAGGGTTACCATTAGAATTGTGCTTATCCTGGCTCTCAGGTGGATATACATCTGTCAACCACTCATGGAGTGACCACAGGGTGTTTAACAGGACATTAGATGTCTGGAATTAGTTGCTCCTTCAGGACTGATCCATTAGTAGGACAGATAAAACCAGTGAGAATGAACTCTCCCTTGACACACAGGCAAAACTAGTACCTGGAGAGAAGTACAATTACAGGGGAGGTGACCATACAAGTTTATAAGTACCAGGAACAATGGGAAATATTTGTAGAAAAGTAAGGAAGAAGAGGCTTGGAAGCTGTACAGAGAGGAAATTATATGTTTGTTGGATAGAAGGATAATTTATAGGAAGCTCTTGCAAAGGCTTAGAAGGTATTTCCAAGAGAGGGAGGGAAGACTGTGCAAGACGATGGATGAGATTAGTGAGAATAGAAGGTGCAGGTTTGGTTTATTTGTATTCAGGAAATATATTGATCCTTTGGGATGTCTGTCTGAGCTACTTCAACATGTGCATACAATTTCCTTGGTGGTGAGGTTACAGTCATTGCTCTCAGGAGAACTGTTTCACTCGACACTGCCTATACCAGAGCTTCTGTGTTGGCATAAGGTCAGATTCAGAATAGTCCACAACCTAAGTTGATCACTTAGTTCAGCTATATTCTATGTGACTTAGGTAAGTTTACTTCAGTTCTCCAGGCTTCATCCTCCTAAGCTATAGCATGAAAGTGTTGAAGACACTTTCAGATAGAAGTTCTCATCAGAAGCAGCCCCAAGGGACTTTTGAAAACCTGTAAATATGCAACTTTAGTGTAACATTGTTTGCATGCATGCATGCTAAGTTGCTTCAGTTGTGTCCGACTCTTTGCAACCATATGGACTGTAGCCCACCAGGCTCCTCTGCCCATGGGATTCTCCAAGCAAGATAGGAGTGGGTTGCCTTTTTCTTCTGCAAGGGACCTTCTCAACCCAGGGATCAAACCTGCGTCTCTTAGGTCTCCTGCATTGGCAAGCAGGTACTATACCATGAGTGCCACCTGGGAAGCCCAACAATCCTTGAAGGCACAACAATCACCCAGTGAGTGAAAGCCAGGAATGATAATGCCTGGCAATGCACAGGACATGGCAGATGAGGGGAAAAGAAGTACCCATTGTGTAGGATTTTGGAGAGGAAAATTTCAAAGGGGGACACCTGTTTGCAATTATCTAACCCTATCATCTAACTCCATTTAGTTATGAACACAAGATATTTTGGGCTAAGATTTAATTGTCATAAAACTGTCCAGCAAAGCAAAAACCACATAATGAAAAATTGTACTCTCTCTTGTTTTGAATTTTACTAAAACTTATTCCTCATAGAAAATCACCACCAACACACACTTATAACATTGCATGTATAGCTCTGTATTCACTGTGCCCCTATGAGTGTGCAAGATGAAATGAGTTTGCAATGTCTTCTATTACAGAGACACGTGTGTATTTATTTACATGTGGACATACACAGGTTCTATTACACATTACTGTTATCTCTTCTTTATATTACTTCATAATGTTAACTTTTAAAAATGATCATTATACACAGGAGATATTTTCTGTGAATTTTATTTCACAGAATTTCTATGATAAACTATTTGGTATAAAAGGGAGCTTTGACTCTAATAGAGTTGAGAACCAGTGGACTGGACGATCTCAAACATCTTTAAGCTCTTAAATCCATGGGTTTGTAAGTTTTGCTTTGATTTGCAAGAAACGAGAAACTCTTAAATGATTTTCACTAGTGTTATTCCATTCAATGTCTAAATTCTAGAGTGACTGAAGTGGACTTTCTATTTATTTTACAATCTTTCCACTTTGTTCACCTGAGAAGGGAGATGGACAGATAATCAGGAGATCAACACAAACTGAAAATTCACTCTAGCAGACACTGATAAGAATGCTTAAGAAACGAGAAAGTATGTTTCCCTAGTGACATCATTTAGACAGAAACTTCATTCACAAACAATAAATTTCGTTTTCTTTAAAGAAGGCAGAACTGTACTGTGTTAAGTAGTTCATTTTTTCCCTGTTTTACTAACATTCTGTTCAAGATGAGAAGAGGAAATAGGACACAGAAGCATATTGCTCTTTCAGAGCACACGCCATATTTCATCGTTTTCATTACTTTGACATCTGGATAATTCCTCCTCCTTTGATTTCTGTACACACGTGCAACCACACCAATCACTAAAGTAATTAAGTCAGGCAAGCCCGTACCACCTCTATGGGAAGGATGTTGAACGGTTTTCTAAATAGGATGCATACGAATATTTTAGTGGTATAATCAATAAGCTCCATTCTATAGGGCTTTCTAATTTGCACATGTCACTCCTTGAGAGTAAAGCACAATAAAAGTGGACTTTTGCGGTCAGATGCCTTAATTTCTGTTTCATATTTCACCTCTGAAATATGATCATCTACTAAAACAAAACCTATGGGGCAGAAAGGCATTTTCCCATTTTGCCAATCAGGCAGAAGCATGAATGTTTGCCAGGATATCTAGCAGTTCTGTTCAGACGGGGCATTTCTCGTTCTTCTACTAATGTGACCTTCAAATGACAGAATTGGATCAAGAATAACACATGGTGATGGTACTTGTAAAAGTAATGGAGCTTCTGTCAAATGTACCCAGGATGACAATGAAACTTAAATACACAATAGGTACTATGGCGGTGAGANAACTCCAGTACTTTGGCCACCTCATGCGAAGAGTTGACTCATTGGAAAAGACTCTGATGCTGAAAGGGACTGGGGGCAGGAAGAGAAGGGGATGACCGAGGATGTGATGGCTGGATGGCATCACTGACTCGATGGACATGAGTCTGAGTGAACTCCGGGAGTTGATGATGGGCAGGGAGGCCTGGCGTGCTGCAATTCATGGGGTCACAAAAGTCGGACACGACTGAGCGACTGAACTGAACTGACTGAATGTTATTTTATAATCATATACCATATTATTTCTTTATCTGAAAAAATATTATATCTCTTTTGATACCAAATGAGAAATGGAGTATTTCCTGCTGTATCAAATAACTAAGGATGTCATGGTCATCAGTGATTCCAGCCCTCCAGGGTGCTCAGGAAGAAGGGCACTGCGGGACCTGGCAGCCACCAGGCTGCAGCCCCTCCATATGGGGNTTATATCTCTTTTGATACCAAATGAGAAATGGAGTATTTCCTGCTGTATCAAATAACTAAGGATGTCATGGTCATCAGTGATTCCAGCCCTCCAGGGTGCTCAGGAAGAAGGGCACTGCGGGACCTGGCAGCCACCAGGCTGCAGCCCCTCCATATGGGGAGCCTTGAGGAACTTGGGGTGTGAAAATGCAAATTACTGACTCCAGAGAGCTGAGATGCATATGAAAGGAATGATTTCAGTGAACCCAAGCTCTGGCATCTTCCCATTCATAGGAAAGCACTAAAGGCAACCCACTCCAGTGTTCTTGCCTGGAAAATCTCATGGATGGAGGAGGCTAGTAGGCTGCAGTCCATGGGGTCGCCAAGAGTCAGACACAACTGAGTGACCTCACTTTCACGTTTCACTCTCATGCATTGGAGAAGGAAATGGCAACCCACTCCAGTGTTCTTGCCTGGAGAATCCCAGGGACAGGGGAGCCTGGTGGGCTGACGTCTGTGGGGTCGCATAGAGCTGGACATGGCTGAAGTGACTTAGCAGCAGCAAACTCCTTAACTTGGGATATCTGATTTCCTTTCATTATCAATAAGTTCTTGATGTTTAGACTACCTACCCTTTTTTGCACAATTTCTGTATAACTTGGCTCTTCTCCCTTTCCCCCTCAGAGCTGTTCTCTCAAGCTACTAAGATGCTATCTCCCTGGCTTAAGTCCTAAAAATTTCTGCCGAAGAAAAAACATAACTCTCAATTTTTAGGTTGTCACTAATTTTTTAATTGACACAAATAAATATGCAAAATTTCAGTGAAGCAACCATCCCTAGAAGAGTAACTTCTAGGGAGTAACTGGCTCCTTATCTGGGGTCTTAAACTATATGATTTCTTTCATTATCATAGAATATACCACACCATATGCCATGTCACAAGTCCGCTGCAGAAAATTACTAGCTCAAGATTAGATATCAGTATTCCCAGACTGAGTGAATGAGTGCGTGAACACTCTGCCACAGTCCAAATTAAGTATTGTTATGTTTTCCAAAGCATTTGTGATAAATGAAATTAGGAAAGGATACACAAGATTAAAAATCCACATGATAAAAATGCCTATGAGTATTTAAAATGAATATATGGACCATCTCTAAATATTTTGGAATTTACATTGTTAATTAAGGAAGGTTCTAAAACTGTTGTGAGTACAACTGAACTGCTAATATAAATAATCACTTGAGTACCTACTCTGTGAAAGGTGACACACTATATTTTTCTCACAGTACTAAACATATAATTGGATGAAAAATGAGGAATAAACAGATTCTAATAGAAGGCAAACCGGAAGTGATATAGGGCTTCTCTGGTGGCTCAGCTGGTAAANGTACCTACTCTGTGAAAGGTGACACACTATATTTTTCTCACAGTACTAAACATATAATTGGATGAAAAATGAGGAATAAACAGATTCTAATAGAAGGCAAACCGTAAGTGATATAGGGCTTCTCTGGTGGCTCAGCTGGTAAAGAATCCAAAACCCCAGTTCCCCTCCTGGGTCAGAAAGATCCTTTGGAAAAGGAAATGGCAACACAGTCCAGTATTCTTGCCTGGAAAATCCCATGGACAGAGGAGACTGGTGGGTTACAGTTCATGGGGTTGCAAAAAGTCAGACACGACTTACCAACTAAACCACCAACCACTGCAAGCGATATAATCAATGTCTTGAGAATGTCCTCACACTTAGACAATAGANCAGTCCAGTATTCTTGCCTGGAAAATCCCATGGACAGAGGAGACTGGTGGGTTACAGTTCATGGGGTTGCAAAAAGTCAGACACGACTTACCAACTAAACCACCAACCACTGCAGGCGATATAATCAATGTCTTGAGAATGTCCTCACACTTAGACAATAGAAGGGGATATTAATGCTGAAGAAGGACATCATCAGGTCGTGTTTCATGAAAGAGCTTGAAGTTTTCTGGAGGCTTGAAAGGTGAGTAGGATTTGAACAAAGGCAGAAGGTTAGGGAAATGTTACTCCAGACAGAAGAAACAGTGAATTATTAGTTTAATATTGNGTACCTACTCTGTGAAAGGTGACACACTATATTTTTCTCACAGTACTAAACATATAATTGGATGAAAAACGAGGAATAAACAGATTCTAATAGAAGGCAAACCGGAAGTGATATAGGGCTTCTCTGGTGGCTCAGCTGGTAAAGAATCCAAAACCCCAGTTCCCCCCCCTGGGTCAGAAAGATCCTTTGGAAAAGGAAATGGCAACACACTCCAGTATTCTTGCCTGGAAAATCCCATGGACAGAGGAGACTGGTGGGTTACAGTTCATGGGGTTGCAAAAAGTCAGACACGACTTACCAACTAAACCACCAACCACTGCAAGCGATATAATCAATGTCTTGAGAATGTCCTCACACTTAGACAATAGAAGGGGATATTAATGCTGAAGAAACATCATCAGGTCGTGTTTCATGAAAGAGCTNTCCAGTATTCTTGCCTGGAAAATCCCATGGACAGAGGAGACTGGTGGGTTACAGTTCATGGGGTTGCAAAAAGTCAGACACGACTTACCAACTAAACCACCAACCACTGCAAGCGATATAATCAATGTCTTGAGAATGTCCTCACACTTAGACAATAGAAGGGGATATTAATGCTGAAGAAACATCATCAGGTCGTGTTTCATGAAAGAGCTTGAAGTTTTCTGGAGGCTTGAAAGGTGAGTAGGATTCGAACAAAGGCAGAAGGTTAGGGAAATGTTACTCCAGACAGAAGAAACAGTGAATTATTAGTTTAATATTGTTTTCCATGGTCACATCCTATCTGTGGTCTGATTACACAGTGAAACCGCGTAGGACCCTATGGGACTCCATGGCACAGAAATCTTTGTGTGTCTCCCATTTCTTGACTACAAGAAACAGGCTTCATTCAGCACCTATGACCTACCCCTGAGTTCCAAAGAACAAATTCAAACAGTTTTGAATCAGGGAAGGGAGGCGATGCAAAGAAACAATAGTGCAGTCTTGGGGCAGGACCTAATTCCCCTTCAAGGGATACACAGAATCTTTGAGCTGTTTTGCAGACAGTGACATCCCCAGCAGGTGGGAAAAGTTTACTGTCTCTTGCCCACAAGTTCAGAGACCCCCGACTGATTGAAACCAAATTGAGATGCTGACTTCCTTTTAATCTCACCACCAACCCATCAGAAATGCTAATCACACCCTCTTTGAACCATTACTAGAAAACTCCTTACTACCCTCTCCAGGTTAGGACACATAGGTTTGATGGCATTAGCCCACTGTGGCCCTGTTTGCCTGGCAAAGCAATAAAGCTATTCATTTCTACTTCACCCAAGACTCTGTCTCCAAAATTTAACTGTGTGGGCTACAGAGGCTGGCTTCAGACTTGGTATTAGTAGGAGAGCAGGCTTCTTGGGAAGAGCCAAGAGAGAGAGTAGAAGCAGTGCCAGATGTGTGGTCACACCAGGGACATCAACCTGGGACCAAGTGAGAAATACTATGATATAGAATGCATTGTTGCATGTGATTCACCTTGGGGCAACCATAACTGGTTATGGAAAGAAAATTCACTGCACATTATCTGCAGTGACACTCCCTAAATGTGGGATGGGGTAGGATTGTAGATAGGCTAACAGAAAAACATATTTGAGATATTCTGGGGTTGTGCCTTAAGCACTTGATTGGCAAAAGAGAATTTCACTGAAGATGGAACAGGTTTTGATATTCAAGCATAGCACTCAAAATAACATCCCACTGACTGAAGGGAGGCAGGCATTCAAAACATCAACTCATAACACACACAAAATTCTCACAGCATTTTGCTACCCTGCATGGGGTAGCTTCAGCCCCTTGGTCTTGCAAATTTACAGTCAGTGCTTCCAAGCAGTAAATTCATTAAAACCAGGAAACTGTGTAAGTAGTTTAAAGTGACAAACAGTTCTAAAAACAAATGTTTGAACTACATGGATTCCAAACAAATTTATCACAATCAGAACTGTTATGGCACACCTATAATGACTAGAAAATTAATTTATGACAATAACATGTCAAATTGTTTTTCTTGTTACTCCCCCACTGCTAAAAGAGAACTTACTTGTTTTTAAGGGTGTTCCGTTTCCACTCATGCTCACTCCCAGTGGTTGTATCATTTTAGGAGCATGCTGACTTATTTCCAACCTACTTTGTCCTCTTTTCGGTTTTGTTCAAAAATGGCTATAGATGTGAATGTGGATTATTATATAATAGGGATGCTCTCATGTGTTTGAGGAACCCACAGACTAAGTGGGTTAAGTCTCACCCACTTAGACTTAGTTAGTCTAAGTCTAGACTAACTGTGATGTGTTAACATTACTCAAGAGCAACATTTTTAAAATGGGTACGGATATACAGATACACACACACTTGTCTTTCATTATGGGCTGTTTGAGGCTTCCCTGATAGCTCAGTTGGTAAAGAATCCTCCTGCAATGCAGGAGACCCCAGTTTGACTCCTGGATTGGGGAGATTTGCTGGAGAAGGAATAAGTGACCCACTCCAGTATTCTTGGGCTTTCCTTGTGGCTCAGCTGGTAAAGAATCTGACTGCAATGAGGGAGACCTGGGTTGATGCCTGCGTTGGGAAGATCCCCTGGAGAAGGGAAAGGCCACCCATTCTAGTACTCTGCTTTGGAGAATTCATGGACTGTATAGGCCATGGGGAGGCAAAGAGTTGGACACGACTGAGTGACTTGCACTTGCACTTTCACTTCATGGGCTGTTTTGCCAGAAACAAAATTACACACATTTTATTCATACATTAAAATTGTGTTATTCCCATGGACAGTTATCTTACAAAATTAAAACACACACACACACACACACAACACACATATGAAGAGTGAAATAACTAAATGTTATAACCACACAGTCTCCACACCAGTAAGGTTCTTTGGTCCCCCTCCCCAGCCAACCACACCTTTCAGAGGAGCACAGCCTCCCCACCACTCTGTTCACTGACGATGAAGGAGCAAATACCACCAACGAGATACAGGTTCAAGCAGCTTCTGGCACACAAACCATGAATGACACCAATCTTGTGGAGGGCCAACAAGAGTATCATGAATGCTGAGACTGACAGAAGCCTGGTATACACACAATTCATCTGTTCAAATCAGTACTTCCCAGCAAGTTTAGAAACACAATTATCTCTTAATGAACTCCAAATTGCGTCTAGAATGTAAGTACCATGTTGACCTCCTTCCAGGATCACCACTGGGACGAAGAATATGTCCAAAGGGAAGGGTGGGAAATCATGAGGTTGGGATGATTCACCTTTCCTTCCCCTTCTCAGAAATGTTTCTTGGAAATGGAAAGCTGGTCCAGTACCTGATGTTTTCTTCAAGTATCTCTTAATGGACAGCACTAAGCAGCAGCCACATTGTTGATTATCACAACATCAATGTCCAGTTGATTATACCCACAGCATATCATACATGACCATCAACATTAAACCTTACAGCAGTTTGTGTAATATTTCAAGGACTGAATTTTAATTGGGTGATGCACTGAATGAACAGCAACCGCAATGATTCATCTGGTTCATAGATTTTGCGTTTGTTTGAAATATTGTCCTAATTGGGTTCTAAATAGTTAAGTAAGAATGCATATTAGTTATTATCACAGTATAATGATGTTCCTAAAATAGCATCTATTGTCCACATAAATATTAAAGGTTTTTTTTAATGATCAGTGCGATTTCAGTGAAAACCAAGTGAATTAATGGTAATTGGCATGCAGATAAAAGAAGAAAATGGTTTTCTTACTATTCAGTTTCCTCACTTGAATTCATTTAGTATTTAATATGTAATACTAGTATTCATAATGCATTAGATCATTATTGAAAGGTTTTTAGGAGTTTGATTGTCATAAAATTTTAGGAGGTTACTTTATTGACACTGATTGTTCACAAAACATACTCATCTACCACATTTATAAAATCACCAATAAACTCTCAGCAAATATAAAGAATTTCATAGAAAAAAATTATTTCTCCTAGAATTATTTTTATGTTTTCCTTTAAGAAGCAAAAAATAAACAGTGGAACATTTTAGCAATCTCAATTTTAGGAAAAAATCACGTTTACTTACAAGGAATCTAGAAGTCAAAAGGATGACATTCCATCACCAGCCTGCAAATGAACAAAACAGAGCCTAAGACAGTATTACTTTATTCAGGGTACTTAACTGAAAAAGACAGCAGAAGGCATGATTATATTATTTCTGATTCAATTATATAAATGTATAACATTGGTCAGGCTTCCCTGGTGGCTCAGAGGTTAAAGCGTCTGCCTGGAATGTGGGAGACCCGGGTTCCATCCCTGGGTTGGGAAGATCCCCTGAAGAAGGAAATGTCAACCCAATTCCAGTACTCTTGCCTGGAGAATCCCAAGGAGGGAGGAGCCTGGTAGGCTACAGTCCATGGGGTTGCAAAGAGTTGGACAGGACTGAGCACTTTCACTTCATAACATTGGTCACAGCAAATAATAATGGTAGCAATAATGATATCACAATCCTTTTATCTAAAGATTTAACTGGGGCATACCATAAACCTATCCCTTTTTTTAAAGTGCTGTGCGTCCACATACTAAGCAGGTCAAACTGTTCATTTGTTTACATGCATGCTAAGAAAGCAACCAAATGATTAATACAGTAATTGAGAATAAAACTGTGGAATCGTATTNGGTAGCAATAATGATATCACAATCCTTTTATCTAAAGATTTAACTGGGGCATACCATAAACCTATCCCTTTTTTTAAAGTGCTGTGCGTCCACATACTAAGCAGGTCAAACTGTTCATTTGTTTACATGCATGCTAAGAAAGCAACCAAATGATTAATACAGTAATTGAGAATAAAACTGTGGAATCGTATTCTGAACTGGCATCAACATATATTCAGAAACTCAATTAAGCTCATAGGAACAATGATTTATCATGTCATTGAGGTTTTCCAACAAGTTTGCACAAATCATTGCATCTAGATATGAACGCAAGCTAATCTATAGCCTCCCAACCACCCCTGATGTAGCACTGTTGTCTGGGTTGCAGGGAGTCACTGAGGTGTTGTGTTGATGTTAGCTCTGCTGTTCTGACACTCTATCCAGCTGCTCCAATTTTGCTTCAGTGCACTCAGAGTTGAGTCTGAAAGCCTCAGAGCATGGGTACGAAGTTATGGTTAAGGCAGGATCAGAGGTGCAGGGAACCAGCAGCACCTGTACTGATTTGCAATCTCNAAGAATATTGGAGTGGGTAGCCATTTCCTTCTCCACGGCACCTTCCCGACCCAGGGATTGAACCCAGGTTTCCTGCACTGCAGGCACCATCTAAGTCACCAGGGAAGCCCAGATGTATGTTGCAAAGATGTCAATTAAAAAGTCTCAGAGAGAGGGAGAAGATCAACAAAAGAACTTGAAAGTATAGCTCATTGGAAACTATTACAAAAATAAGGAAATGGCGCTGATTTAGCGACAACAACCTATGTTCTAGTAAACTTTAGGTAGGAAGTGAATGTTTCCGTGGAATCCCTTTGGATGCCTGAATCTTTACTTTCACTCAAACAGGACGTGTTCTTAAACAGAGACACAGCAAAAGAGGNAAAGTATAGCTCATTGGAAACTATTACAAAAATAAGGAAATGGCGCTGATTTAGCGACAACAACCTATGTTCTAGTAAACTTTAGGTAGGAAGTGAATGTTTCCGTGGAATCCCTTTGGATGCCTGAATCTTTACTTTCACTCAAACAGGACGTGTTCTTAAACAGAGACACAGCAAAAGAGGCAGGTGATGAGGGCCGTGATGAACACACCAAGGATGTTTCGTACAGTCCTGGCAGCTGGTGGGAGGTAGCACAGACACGAACCCAGGACTCTCAGCTGCATGCCAGGCCACACCATCAGCCCCTCCACCATCTGTCCTTGGGTTTCCCATTCTCACAAAGTGTACTTGTGATCTCTCATCACACCACCTCTCAAAGCTGTTTTCTTTTGCGGCTTTCTCTTTTTATTTTTTTCACCAGTAGACTATTCTGTAGACTTTTCTACGAGTCTGTCTACATAATTGATCTCTACAACCCTCTTTAAAATAAAACTTTGTTCTGCTCACTCTACTCTATACTTTTGTGTGCTACAAAGTTAGGTACCATGTCCAGATTTCGTTCATTCCTTCTCACTGACCCAAATCCTCTAACCACTCCCCTCGCTACCATACACCCATATGTACATACACCTGTTCTCCTTTGACCAGTTTGCTAAGTCATATAGCCATATATTATGTATACACATATATATTCCTTGAGTCTAAAATATTCCAGAATTGCACTTTAAATTTCTATTATTTTAGAATGAGGCACTTGGAAATCAGCCAATTTAAGTTTGTATTTTGTTCTAGAACTACATTGCCTAACCTTTCAGAATATATGATTTAACTCAGTAGGAACGTTTGTGAAATACAGAAAAGAGCACAGTCTCTCCAGGGTCTGTTATTTGTCTCAATTGCTTATATTGTTTCCAGTTTTTAAAATTAACAGAACAGTGTCTGGTATCTGCCAAATAGAGCTCTGACAAACAGGAAGACTTGACAAAAAGAAGCTGGCATGTGGACTGAATATTCAATTCATCAGGGACAACTGTATTTCATGTAGACGGCAGGATGCTCTCATCAGCCTGACTCCGCATGTGAGGTGCCTACAACTCCCTTGCCTTAATCTTTAATTCTCAGTTATCCTTCTCAGATTCCAGCTTCTTCCACTACCCCCTTCCACTCTTGGATTCCATGACCCATCACCTACCAACTACACTGTATCTGTCTGTTTAATTTCCCATTCTTTCCTTCAATCACCTTTCTGTGCACTTCTGAGTTAGGCATGGGGGGTGGATAATACAAAGGCATATTAATACTTTCCTTTTATATAACGTGGTTATAATGAAATTGTGAATACAAGGATGTTTTCTCATGACATGTTAAAAAAAATCATAGCAGACAATGATTAAATTCCAAATGAATGGTATAGAGTTGTAAAAGTGAACAGAGAGTAGAGACCAATGTGATTCATAGTAACTCACTCATTCATTCAATAAAACTGCATCAGGCACTGTAATAATGCTGAGAATAATAAAGTTATTAAAAAAAAGACTAAACCACATAGAGTTTTTAGCTGGAGATATATATGTGTGTGTGTGTGTATGCTGTTGCTGCTGCTGCTGCTGCTGCTACTGCTAAGTCACTTCAGTCGTATTCGACTCTGTGCGATCCCATAGACAGCAGCCCACCAGGCTCCCCCGTCTCTGGGATTCTCCAGGCAAGAACACTGGAGTGGTTGCCATTTCCTTCTCCAATGCAGGAAAGTGAAAGTGGAGTCGCTTAGTCGTGTTCGAATCTTAGCGACCCCATGGACTGCAGCCCACCAGGCTCCTCTGTCCATGGGATTTTCCAGGCAAGAGTACTGGAGTGGGGTGCCATTGCCTTCTCTGATGTGTGTGTGTGTGTGTGTGTGTGTGTGTGTGTGTGTGTGTGTGTGTATATATATATATATATATATATATATAAAATGTTAGGTAGGGAAGAATGTAAAGGAAAAAAATAATTCAGGTGATGGAGAAATTTCAATTTTGGGTGAAATGACTATGATGGTTCTCTTGGAATAGACAAAATTTGAATGAAGAACCTCACCGGGTGAGAGAGTGAGTCACTGAATATCTGGGGTAAGAGCACAAGAAGATCTCGAGTTGCGGCAGGTCTGGAATGTTAAGAAACCTCACGGGTGAACACAGTGGAGATTAGTAGAAGATAATGTTGGAGAGTATTGGGATCAAGATTGTGAAGAGGTCTGTGGACCACTGGTAATGATGTGGGCTTTCACTCAAAACTAGATGTCCTTGAGAGCTTTAAGGAGATGTGTGACATGGTCTGACTCCCATGTTGACAGGCTTGTCCTGGGTGATGTGTCGAGAGTAACCTGGCATGGGGGAAGGAAGGGCAGAGTCAAGGAGACCAACCAGAGGTCACTCTGTCAGCCCAGGAAAGAGCTGATGGCGGCTTGGAACAGGACGGTAGCTGTGGAGTGATTAGACATTTTCACATTTTGGAGCTATTTGGAAGGTTGAAGCCAAATATTTTACTGAACAACGGGATAGTATATGTTACGTTGGGATAGTATATCCCATATAGTATATGGGATGAGAGAAAAAGATAGTGAGGAAGAAATTAGCAGCAAGCTGGCAGGACTGACAGCAGTCTGCTCTGAGTAACTCTGCCTGGAGGTGGGACAAGTGTTGTAGTCTCCGCAGTGGGCCTAGCAGAGGAGGCCAAGGTTTGGGCAGGTGCCTAAACTGGTCCCATACATCCTCATAAAAAACTGGGCTTGGGTTTGCCTCACCCTTACAGACAGTGTCAGCTGCCCTCACATGTCAGCATGGCTAGAAGTGGTAATTACTTATTCTAAATGAATGACAAGGCAAAGAAGTTGGCCAGAAGGCATTTATAATTCATTTCACCTCTCCCTACTGTACCGTAATACACACTGTAACAGGCAATCACAAAGACAGCCAAGCGTTGGACCAATTCTGTTCCATCAGTGCTTGTATATTTGCCTTACTCTCCTAACCGAGAGATGAGATTATGATAACATATTCTAATGGTTTTACCAGTTCACATTGAGAGAAATAACAGTTATGGAAAACATTCACAGAGTATGGTGTTGAGGTGGTAAGTTTCATTGCTATATCCAACTGGAAGGAACAATATTAAGAGCTGTTTTTGACTTGGGGCAGATTACTTGACATGAATGGATAGTTTTTTTGTTGTTTTTTTCTTTAGGAACTCTCTGCAAGTGAGTTTTATACATATAACTGGAGAGGGGTTTTGTGAAGTTTATCAAGGTAATATTTATAAACTTCCCTAAAATCCCTAGCTGAACGTGAAAATGTCATGTAATATTACTTTTCTGAAAATGACAACTATTGTAAGCCTTAATTATAATTTTAAATTCTCTTATATAAAGGAGGGTGAATCAATCAAATATAATGAACAATGACTGTGTGCAGGTTTTAAGTTCTTTAGGGCCAAGAAGTGAGTCATTCTTTTTTCCTCTTCCATAGCATATACTATGAAAGCTGATGATGGTGATAGTACTACCAGTAGTTAGCAATAATGGTAATAATACTGCAACTGCTTAGCTCATGGTATATACCATTCATCTTTCTGGGAATTAGTCAAGCAAGGAGGTGTTATTCACAATTTACTGGTTGAGCGCAAGGCACAGGTCAGTGTCAAAAAAATGTTAGCATCAAGCTCAGCTCCATTCAAAGGAGCCTGGATCCAAAGCCAGAGCACACAGTAAAACTAGGAGTTCGAAAGTCATAGAGTATGTATTTGAGCAGAGGTCAAAACCCATCACAGTTGCAAGGCAGTGATTTAATCTGTCTGTCTGTCCATTTTTATTGTTTTCTTTTTTTTTTTAGCAACTTGAAGTGCCAGAGGCCTATCTTGCTGACCTTTCCCTTTATGTATAGTCCACAGAAAGTTTAAGCTTCCCATTCTTGTTAATAAAGTCTCTTTTCCCTATTAAATAGAATCATCTTATTTAAGATCTGGTAGTATCCAGCTGAAAACAGTTCCTGTGCTATTGGAGTATTTGAGGGCAAAGTTCTGCCATCCTCAGGGACACCTGTCATCTAGAGGTTCGTGTCTGAACATCTAGCACCCAGCATACTTTATAGCGTGTGCAAAAATACAAACAGAGACAAGACATGGCTCCTTTGCCACATCTGTTTTGTCATTAGGATCAGGCCATGCAGAGAGGGATGGTTGTCCTCTAAGTCTTTCTTAGATTAACGTCTCCAGGTTTTCTGTCTTTTGGCATGATCAGTATTTAAGTACTCTGTTTAGTTCTGATATTCATTCATGTTTTTCCAACTTAATTGAGATGTAATTAACATATAACATTGTATAAGTTTAGCACGTACAGTGTGTTGATTTGATGTATTTATATACTGCAAAATGATTATCACAGTAAAGTTAGTTAACACGTATATCCATCACCTTGAATAATTAACAATTTCTCTTTATTTACTCATATGTGTGGTGAAAACACTTAACAACTACTGTCTTAGCAACTTTCAAGAATACTATGCTGTGTTATTAGCTGCTATCTCCGTGCTTACATTAGATCCTCTAGAACCTATTCATCTTATAACTAGAAGTTTCAACCCTTTGGTCAACATCTCCCCATACCCCCCATACTCAGGAAATCACCATTCTACTCTCTGTTTGTATGAGTTCAGTGTTTTACCTTCCACATATCAGTGAGATCAAATGGTGTTTGTCTTTCTCTGACTTATTTCACTTAGTATAACACACTTAAGGTGATCTATATTGTCACAAACAGCAAGATTTCCTTCTTGCTTATGGTTGAGCAAATATTCTATTTTGTATACATGTATAATACATTATATGTACACACTAATATATATATGTATATATCTGTATGCACATGTATGTATAAACATATATATGCACATATATTTATATACACACATACCTACACACACACACACATATATGTGTATATAGAACCTTTTCTTTTCATTCACTGAAGACATTCAGATCGTTACCATGTTGTGTTGGACATTGTGAATAATGTTGCGATGAGCATGGGAGTACAGATAGTTTCTCAAGTTAGAGATTCAGTTTCCTTTGGATATATACCCAGAAATGGGACTGCTGGATCACATGGCAGGTCTACTTTTAACTTATGAGGAAACCCCATACTGCTCCCCGTAGTGACAGGATCAATTTACATTCCCACCAACAGTCCACAAAGATTCCCTTGTCTTCACNCACTTGTGTTTGCATTGCTCACACCTTTGACTGTTTCTCTGGCCAAATCTCACCTCTTCAGAGAGCCCACTTCAAATCATGCTATCTAAAACTTGAATCTCTCACTTCTTCTCCTGCTTTATTTTTCTTCATTGCACTTACTCACTTTTGATGTATCATTATGTATATTTGTTTATTTTCTCTCTCTCTCTAAACAGGTCACAAACTCCATCAAAGTGAGGACTTCTTTTTCTACTATATGATCCATTTAAATAAGTTCTGGCACATAGGAGACATCTAATTTCTATTCATTGGGTGGATATAAAAGAAATCAGTATTTCTATACATATTAGGTCAAATCTCAGGTTGAAAAATTCAAAACCAAAATGTAGCACTGAAACCTCTTTCTCAGTCAATCTTTTACCCTTTCACTTGAAAAAGGTGAGGAAAAGATCATACCAGGAGCTAAAGTATGAAGTCAGCAAATGCTGAAGACTGAAGTCAAGAAGAGAGACTATACTGTTTATCTTAACGTAAAGCTTTAAAGATTCTGAGATTGTCCTCATTGAATGCATTGCTCTTTTTTCCCCCTCTTTTTTAAATTTTGAAAGTGTGATCAGACATTTACAGAAGAGTTAGAAAATACAGAAAAATGTTATATAGTTCCACTGTATATTACAGTTATTTTTTAAGTAGATAAATTAAGATTTTTAGTTGGAGTTTCAATATCAAACTCTCAAAAATTAATACAATGAATAGTCAGAAAAACAGACAGATATAGTAGAACTGAAAAGAACTATGAACCAATTCAACTTAATTACAATTTACACAATTTTCACACAACAGCAGGGTAAAAATTATATTCAAGCTCCCATAGACTATAAACTAGGAGACACTAGAACATATCAAGGGACATAAAACAAAGGTGCCAAAAATTTCATAAAGTTACCAAAGTCATACAGAGTCTGCTGTCTTATCACCGTGGAATTATGTTACTATGTTATTATGCATTGTTCTTGGTAAGAGTAGAAATTCCTGCTTTTCAACTCTGATTAAAAGATGAGCTTTCCTCCACACCCTAAAGATCACCGGATTAGCTCTTTGTTGGCTAATGGAAGGCAAAGTGGTCCATAAGCGAGAGCCTGCCTTGAAAGACTCATTGCCTCGGTTTCCCTACAGACAGGAGGTGGGAAATGTCAGCAACGGCACCCCAGGCTGATCTCAATTGCCCTGAAGTCGCCCAGGGAGGAAGGCGGATCTCCAAGCAGTGAAGGCCCAACCATTTAGTGCTTTATAGACCACAGACAATTGCACTCAGGAGCAGGGCGGCAGGCGGTACTGACGGCAGTGTTCTGATGAGGATGCTCCCCGCAGCTCCATCCACACAGTAGCCAAACGACCTGCTCTTGCTGTCACTTCTGGACCTCTTCCAAGAGAGAGCAAGTTACTTAACCCAACAACAGTATGAAGTTGCACAAAAGCCAGCATCACTTTCTAAGTCAGAAATCCACTTCGTTTGGGACTGATTTTTTGATGAGGATCACGGAGTTCTACACTGTTCAAAACCAATTTTTAATCAAGATGCCTTCCTGTCAAACAGTAAAGTTATTAATGATGAGGCAATGGCACCCCACTCCAGTACTCTTGCCTGGAAAATCCCATGGATGGAGGAGCCTGGTGGGCTGCAGTCCATGGGGTCGTGAAGAGTCGGACAGACTGAGCGACTTCACTTTCACTTTTCACTTTCATGTACTGGAGAAGGAAATGGCAACCCGCTCCAGTGTTCTTGCCTGGAGAGTCCCAGGGACAGCGGAGCCTGGTGTGCTGCTGTTTGTGGGGTCGCCCAGAGTTGGACATGACTGAAGCGACTTAGCAGCTTAGCAGCAATCTTCCAAATAAGCTTTGACAAATTTGTTTTTCGGAAAAAAAAAAAAAAAAGGCAGAAAAACCAGAAATGTGGCTGCTAACATTTCAATGGATCTTTCAAAAGGCCTTTACAGATTTAACTGTGAACTCAGAAGTTTCCTATTTCAAATTTGGAAAAGTACATCATAATTTGCTAGTTAACATGTGATTAATACAGTTTGCCTGCATTTTTTTTTTTAACCTGTACTATTCTATATGTTAATGAACACCATTGATGCTATGGTAGTATAAATTTGAATAGAGCAGTTCATGAAACATGAACCACTGTCCCTTTAATTTTGGGAAAGTTAAAAAATGTGTCCTTGCAAAATGAGTAGACAATAAGGGCCAGCTATCATCCCAGTCTGATGACCTATTCCTTGCATTTTAAAATGTTAAGATCTAAATGATGCATTCTATATGTCTTTGCTTTAGGTTAGAAGCTGCACACGTGCAAGCCAAGTTGCTTCAGTAAATGTCCGATCTTTGAGATCCTATGGACGATAATATCCCAGGCTTCTCTGTCCGTGAGATTCTCCAGGCAAAAGTAGTGAAGTGGGTTTCTATGCCTTCCTCCAGGGGATCTTCTGAACCCAGGGATCAAACCCACATCTCTTATGTCTCCTGCATTGCCAGGTGGGTTCTTTATCACTAGCACCACCTAGGAAGTCTTCTGTTATAAGCTATTTCCGTTATATCATCATACTGTGTCTTCATGACAGTCTTGGAATTCTTATCCTCAGTTTGCAAAGGAGGCTACTGAGACAGAGAGTTTAAGTAATTTGGCTACAAACACAAAATGAGCCCCAGATTTGGGACTGAGTTGCAAATCACCTGTCTACTCTCCTCACTGCCTCGTGTCAACCTCCTTACTATGGTTCACTGTGCCTTTTACCCAGCACTTCTATATGTGCAAATTTCCTGTGGTGGAGTGATCCTATGTCATGTAGACCATGGCTTTGAGCTTATAATTCATTTAAAAATGGCCTTAAATCCCAATATCAGAACACATGAAAAGCAACTTGTCCAAAGATACACAACATTGAGTCTTCTAAAAACTCTGAACTATTAAGCATATTTTGTAAATATGTAAGTACATATCCCTAAAATTACTAATGAAATCAGACATCTTATTAAGGCACAAGGGATAAAATTACTACAGTAATGAACTTCGAATTGCAAGAAGGACTCAAATGGCTTAAGCAAGTGAGTTCTTCTTTTGTGTATGATACCTGGATATGACAATACTATGTTTACATCTGAATTTTCTAAATGCAATGATTCAGAGAAAGATACTCTAGAGGTCCCCTTCATGGGTCACAGCTTTTTGTGGCAAAGAGGGTTGCATAACTCAATGAAGCTAGCAGTCATGCCATGCATGGCCACCCAAGATAGATGGGTCATAGTGAAGAGTTCTGACAAAACGTGGTCCACTGGAGAAGGCAATGTCAACCCTCTCCAGTACCTGTCTTGAGAATCCCATGGACAGTATGAAAAGGCAAAAAGAGACGACACTGGAAGATGAGTCCCTCAACTCAGAAGGTACCCAATATGCCACTGGGGAAGAGCGAGCAGAGGGCAATTATTAATAGCTCCAGGAAGAATGATGCTGCTGGGCCAAAGGAAAAACAACACACCATTGTGGATGCAGCTGGTAGGGAAAGTCTAACACTGTCAAGAACAACACTGTATAGGAACCTGGAATGTCAGGCCCACGAAACAATGTAAATTNATAGCTCCAGGAAGAATGATGCTGCTGGGCCAAAGGAAAAACAACACACCATTGTGGATGCAGCTGGTAGGGAAAGTCTAACACTGTCAAGAACAACACTGTATAGGAACCTGGAATGTCAGGCCCACGAAACAATGTAAATTGGACAAGGTCAAGCAGGGGATGGCAAGATTGAACACTGACATCTTAAGAATCAGTGAACTGGAAGTGAATGGGTGAATTTCATTCAGATGACCTTTATATAAAGTTTGAAGGCAGAAGAAGGGGATGGCAGAGGATGAGAAGGTTAGATAGCTTCACGAACTCAATGGATTTGAATTTGAGCAAACTCCAGGAGACAGCAAAGGACAGAGGAGCCTGGCGTGCTACAGTCCATGGGGTTGTAAAAAGTCAGACACAACTTAGAGACCAAACAGCAACAACTGGAGAGGTGTATTGTCCAATATGGGAGCCAGAAACCACAAGTATCTATCGAACACTTGAACTGTGATTGGTCTGAACTGGGATTTGCTGGGAATGCATGTCGAAGAATGTAAACTATCACATGAATCACTTTTATAATGATTACATGTTGATACCATATGTAAGATATATTAATATATATTACTAACATTAATTTCACTTGTTTTCTTCTTGGTTTTTGAAAAGAGGCACTAGAAAATTGAGACCTACCTATGGGGCTTCCCTGGTAGCTCAGAGGTTAAAGTATCTGCCTGCAATGCAGAAGACCTGGGTTTGATCCCTGGGTTGGGAAGATCCCCTGGAGAAGTAAATGGCAACCCACTCCAGTATTCTTGACTGGAGATTCCCATGGACGGAGGAGCCTGGTGGGCTACAGGGTCGCAAAGAGTTGGACACAACTGAGTGACTTCACTTGCACTTTCATGGGACTTACAGTATATTTCTATAGGAATATCTAAGACATGATCATTGTCCTTGCTCAAGGATGTGACGACAGATATCTGTTAAAGTTACAAATCATTGGAAAAAGAAAGTAGCATCTCTAAGAAAGCCCAAAGAAGGGGAAAATTAGTGTGGTCTATAGACATGGGGAAAGTCTGATGTTAAGGGCTGCAAGACAGTCTTTGGATGGGCTTGATGAGGAAACAAGATGGGACAAGGTCACTGTCGGTGCAAAGGAAAGAAAGGAAGAGAAATATTAAAAGATGACAGAAATACAATGAAAGCTCCAACTTCTTCATGAGCCCAGAAACAATAATTGGTAGTAATAAAGGAGGTATATGTATTTATTTTTTCTGATTTTCTCTTAAGCTATTAATCCAGTGTTAGCAAGTCAAATATGTACCTTTTTGGGGAGCTATATGACACATGGCTTTTTGTTCCTTCAAAGAAATAACGTTTGCTAGTAACAACTGGAGTTCTTTCTCTCTTCTGAATGCAATTTGCCCCTTCATTTTTTACAAAATCACCCATTCTGAAACAGCTCTGCAAATGATTACGAGCTTTCAGTGTTACACGACTCATTGCTCTATGCATTTGTCAAAATTTCAGCAAGTCAAGAGATAACCTAAGGACATAAAAATTAGCACATGTAAATTAATCGCTGATTCTAGTTTGGGCTATGAAATCAATACAAAGAGTAAGTCAATTTTTTAAAGCTTCAATTAAAAAAGACATACTCAGAAGAGGTATAACCAATAATCTGGCTTGTTTCAGTAAGAACATGTGCTGAAACCATATGTCAAAGAGAACACCAGAAACACAATCCGTGGGAAATGTTTTGTTTTTAAATCTGAAATCAAAATGGTAGTGTGAAAGCTATGTTTTATTCAACCCTGAGAGAGCTGTCTCATTTATGTGACTTGTGAAATAACGAAGTTCTTTTTGGGCTATTGGCCTCTTAATCTTGTATATTAATTCAGGTAATGCTCCACTACCACTATCGTCTACGTAATTATTTTTATTTATGTACCATTAAGCTCCATCTTCATTACTTTTGGAGTACAAAAAAAGGGCCGCACAAAGGGTATTTGGCCAGCACCATCACCTCATTTACAACCTTCTGAAGACACTTTACTGGATAGAGAATACAAATGACAGCCCCTGACATTTTTTAAAAGCATTTTTTACTTCTTTAATTAGGAATTTCAGGCAGGACCCTCTGCTTGAACCCTTAATATTTTCAGACACTTCTGCCTTATTCTAGACTGATTTTTCCTAAGTTTGTGCTGAATGCATTCATGCTTTGCAAGAAAGCTGCTTTTAGGCCCTTTCATATTCTGCTATAATCCCTTGGTAATTACAAAGTCTGTCTCTGCAACAATGGGCAAATCCTGGAGGAATTCGGAAGCCAGGGCCTGCGTGTAAAATTGTCCTTGGACATCTGGGCTGAATTTGCCTCCCAGGGGCCCTGGATTTAGAAAACAGCCCTGTCAGAAATGCAAAAAATCAGAGGAGCACAAAGGTGATGATGATAATAACTCCGTGTCAGTGAAAAACACTGGTTAAATAAGGTAGGACTACTCACTTTCAGCAAAACATTTCATTTAATAGTGGATAAACTCCCACCATAGAAGTAGCAGCCCTCGTATAGCAAATTCCAAGCTACTTAGCACTCCACGTATAACCATTTCTCACCCTCACACATTGCAGATCCCACGGAATCTATATACTTCTTCCCTCCTTTTGTCTTCCTGTAATTATTAGTCTACTTTTCTTTTTTTTTTTTCTTTTCCCTCTCAGTTACTGATAGAAAAATCATATCAGAAATTCTTTAATGCCACCAACTCAAGAACATCAAAATAATATTTGTGTAATTATCATGTTTGGCTATTTGCAATTCATTGTATTATTAAGCATTTGTAATGGGTCATAATGATTAAGCTGGAGTTTTTATAATATATGCTTTCCTGTGCTTATATATCACAACAAAATATACAGTTTACAGAAATGTGTTACTATTGTTACTACATTACTATTTGGAGAATTCTTAAGTCCTCACTCAGCAAAATAGTGTTAAGTGCCTCTAGCTGGTTTTGTTCTAAAGGCAAATAGATAATACATGTTCTGCAGTTATCTTGGACATCGATTATTGAGATGTAATATGTAGGTAGTAAAAAATCTTATGACTTTTGCTCCAATGCACTAAGGTAAGTTTAAATTGGTTGAGTAATGTGATAAAGGAACTGCCCAAATCAAGAGAGCAAAAAGCTAAGAAATGTTAGTTTATATTTACACAAATTTTAAAATTTTCCCTATTATTCTGTGACCATTTGAGGAACTGATTAATGCCCTTTTCTGCAGCATCCTGCCCAACAATCATGCACTGAGCTTCGTGCTTCCTAATGACAGCAGGAATTCCATGTCAGTATCATCTTTAGGCCACTGAAAATATATACAGGAAAATAATAAAATCATACTTACTAAAGTGTAGCACATAGGTCGCCAGAAATAAGATTACTGACGGGCTCCTAGAGTGTTTTGCTTTTGCTTCATTGTAAGATGAAGTAAACACGGAAATTTTCAAACTGAACGAGGACTGAGACATAACTCAACTTCATCCTTCAGTCCTAAGAATTTTTGGCAGGTAAGCAACATGCCAATAATCCTAATAATACTGAAATACCTGGTTGCATGTAGGGTTAGGGAGCTGGACCTTATTTGATCCAGAATTTCCAGGGGACCACAGTAGATTTTTTTTTTTTTTAAAGAATCACAAAATAGACTACAGGATGGATGCTCTAAGTCCTAGGCTGATGATCCTCTGGCATTTATCCAGGCTGTAGATTCTGAGATGAGAGAAGACCCAAGGCGTGCCTCTGTATGAAGAGGGAGGAAGGAGACACCAAATGACATCCCTTTAGTCAGTTACGTCCATTTTCACCAGATGTGAAGAAAACAATACAAAACTTAAGGACTAAAGCTCAAGCACGCACAGCGTGGAGAGCTAAAGCCATGATTAAGCTTGGGGAAAGAGAATATAAATTTCAAAGAAAAATGATTCACTATAAGCATTTACATCCTCAAGCCAATGGGGTTTTCAATAAACCATTCGAGAGGGGGGAAATGCACAAAAAATATGTTTCTGTTGGCAAAAGCTTGTTAAATCTCCTAAAGCGAGTTTTTGTTTTACCCCCTGCCTTGAAAGTACTCAGTTCAAGCCTATAAATTGGTTGAGGAAGGGAAAAAGAATCAGTTCCTTAGGTCCTTGTAAACATTTCACTTTTATTTTTAGAAATAAGAGATTATTTTTCAAAAACTGCAGGTGTGAGGAAACTAATATTGAAAGTCTCCCGTGAACTGTTTTACACCTTACTCCATCGGAGTGTCCTTGGAGTAAAACAAATTGGATGAAAAAACACAAACCTTCAGATACTCAAAAGCTTATTACAGCTGAAAATGAGGAAAATATTACAGTCACCAGGCCTATTACAATAGAGAACAGATCCAGCTTAGGCTCAAATGTAAAAGCAAACTCATTACAGCCTCCAGAAGCAAGGCAGCCCTGTTCTTTCACATGGGCCCCCATTTAACCTACACTTTAAAACAGAGTCTCAGTTTTCAGTTCAAATTACTAATTAGAAGAAATGATGAAAGTGTTTACTTGTGAGAATAAAAAAATCTTAAATACAGAAGAATACTGAATTTTGTTCATTATTTCCATTCAGAGGCAAAGATCACAATGCCTCGCTACTGGATTTTAGTTTCAACACTCAACAGGGCTCGTACACTTAGCACTTCCCAAACAGGCACTGAGATATGTTCTCAGCTTACCAGAAGGACAAAACACATCTCCCATTGTTGTTCAGTTGCTCAGCTGTATCTCTTTGTAACACCATGGACTGCAGCACGCCAGGCTTCCCTGTCTACACTAACTCCCAGAGTTTGCTTAAAGTCATGTCCATTAAGTTGATGATGCCATCCAACCATCTCATCCTCTGTTGCAAGATTTTATGAGGAACTCATTCACAAACACTATTTTTTCTTTTTCAGATTAACTAAAAGGTAAAAAGCAATTGAAATCTATTCATGAATATGGATTGGGGTATTTGGGACAGGATAGGCTTTCTGGCTACTAATACAACTTTAGGATTCTTTTTCTATAACTTCTATAAAGCCATGTCTGACTCCACAAGGAAAATTTCCAGGTTTCAAAAAGAAATGTCTTCCTGTGATACATTTTCTGCATACATACACACACACACAAACACACTTTGCCAAATAAACATATAAATTATTATAGAGGTCAGATCATTTGTTTCACAGGTTTGTCCATGGGTGGGTACTATGAGAAAAAAAAATTACTGATAAAAGAACTAAAGAACCACAGTCATGATTAGACATTATAAAGAAGACTGAAGTTAGTGAATTCCTAACTTTGCTCTTGTTTCCTTGTATTTATGAGGATCTTCCATCCTACTTTCTTTCTTGAATTCTTATGGGGTTAAATTTTGTTAAGTCTACTCTAAACATATTCCAACAACAAAGTAACACAGTTTCTTTCAGTCTTCTTTATAAAGCTTATTTTCCAATAATTGAATTTTTTAGAACACTTGCTTTCTGGGCTCTTTAAAGGTTTTCGAATTGCTTTTGCAAGTGAACATAAGTTCCACTCTTGGATCAGCATGAACAACAGTGTAAATAATTTTCCTATTATGGCATGTGATATCCTGTATGTTACTCAAGATAAAGGATGTTGAAATCAGGAGTAAATTCTAAATACTTCATGTTGAGATGAGGAAACTGATGCCTAAAGGTACTAAGTGATGCTCCTGAAGTTACTTACAGAAATGATAATGCAATGAAGAGTTTTAGAATTCTAGATCATGGTCTTCTGCTATATGATACCCTCATTTATAGTAACATTTAATCATTTGGTAATTTTTTATGAAACTGCATTTCCACTAAGCGAATACTCTTTCCATGTGTTAGGGTAGAAGTGATGTTCTTTCTGTAAGTTTTCCTGATGTAGTCAAAACCATCTAAAATATTGGAAAGTCATCAAAAGAAAATATACCTTTACTATTAGCATTCCATGAAAACCAGAAGGAATAGAGAATTTTAATCACCATGCATGATTTCTTACAGATTTTAGTCAATTAATATCATCTACAGACTTGCTTAGCACCCAACGCTATCCATATCAATGACTAAGTCAGTAAGTGCCCTGGAGCCACACCTCGTATATTAGAGTCTCATCTGGTAATGGAAATCTTTGGATCTCTATTTCACCATTCCCTAATAAAATAAGTCATTTGTAGACTGGACTCCAGGAGTTAGTGATGGACAGGGAGGCCTAGCGTGCTGCGATTCATGGGTCTCAAAGAGTCGAACACGACTGAGCAACTGAACTGGACTGAACTGAGGCACTTGCCTAATTATTTTTAAAACATTTGCTTAGTACTTACTTGTGTCAAGTGCCTGTTTACTCCCAAGAACTGAGAAACAGGAGAGTGAATGGGAAAGTGAGGGAATCTACCCTTACTAACATGGATCTCAGGGGAAAGCTTGGACATATATGGAAGAACAAGATGCTGTCAAAGGTCAGAGACTTGTGTCTCCTTGTCCCAGCAAAGACTTCAAGTGACATTGGGATACTGAGCCAGGAGTCAGCAGTTGAAAATCAGTAGGATAGCGTCCTATAACAGAAGAAGGATTTCCGAGCAAATGCATTAGCAAATGAACGTGCAGTGAGTCTTGCCATGCCCCTGGGGGCAGACTGGCGGGGCACTGGACCCATGTCAAGGCTCAGAGTGGACAACTAGGGAAAGGAAGTTGAATAAGACACTGGTGAGTATTCAGCAGTTGACGGAAGACCACGTATAGAGACAATTCCCAACAAATCACTGTGGTCACTGAAGTCAGCACGAGTAGATGGAGTACGACATTATGGATACAAAGAAGAGCAGAAAACTGTGCTGAGGGGTATGCATTTTCTTACTGGGACTGTAACAGATCACCACACATTTACAGGCCTAAAATAACATCATCTGTTAAAATCTTACATTTCTGCAGGTTAGATCAGAAAAGAGTTTTATTGTGTTAAAATCGAAGTATTAACATTCTGGAGACTCTATGACACAGCCTGGGTCCATGTGTTGGTTTGTCTCCATCAACAAAGTCAGCAACAGCTATTCAAGGCTTTTTCATATCACACTAACAAGCTCTTGTATTCCTCTTTCACTTATAAGGACGCTTGTGGACACAAGCAGATAATCCAGAATTAACTCCCCACATCAAGATCATTAATCTAATCACATCCAATTAAACTGAGATAATATGCCAGCAAATTTGGAAAACTCAGCAGTGGCCACAGGACTGGAAAAGGTCACTTTTCATTCCAATCCCAAAGAAAGGCAATGCCAAAGAATGCTCAAACTACTGCACAATTGCACTCATTTCACATGGTAGTAAAGTAATGCTCAAAGTTCTCTAAGCCCGTCTTCAGCAATGTGAACCGTGAACTTCCAGATGTTCAAGGTGGTTTTAGAAAAGGCAGAGGAACCAGAGATAAAATTGCCAANGCCACCTCATGCGAAGAGTCGACTCATTGGAAAAGACTCTGATGCTGGGAGGGATTGGGGGCAGGAGAAAATGGGATGACAGAGGATGAGATGGCTGGATGGACGCGAGTCTGAGTGAATTCTGGGAGCTGGTGATGAATAAGGAGGCCTGGCATGCTGCGATTCGTGGAGTCACAAAGAGTCAGACATGACTGAGCAACTGAACTAAACTGAACTATTTCAAACCCTAAAAGATGATGCTGTGAAAGTGCTGCACTCAATATGCCAGCAAATTTGGGAACCTCAGCAGTGGCCACAGGACTGGAAAAGGTCAGTTTTCATTCCAATCCCAAAGAAAGGCAATGCCAAAGAATGCTCAAACTACCACACAATTGCGCTCATCTCACACTGTCTCTTATACACATCTTCNTGATGCTGTGAAAGTGCTGCACTCAATATGCCAGCAAATTTGGGAACCTCAGCAGTGGCCACAGGACTCTAAGAATCCCAAAGAAAGGCAATGCCAAAGAATGTTCAAATTACCGCACAACTGCACTCATCTCACATGCTAGCAAAGTATTGCTCAAAATTCTCCAAGTTAGCCTTCAATAGTCAGAAAAGGCAGTGGCACCCCACTCCAGTACTCTTGCCAAGAAAATCCCATGGGCGGAGGAGCCTGGTAGGCTGCAGTCCATGGGGTTGTAAAGAGTCGAACATGACTGAGAGACTTCACTTTCACTTTCCACTTTCATGCATTGGAGAAGGAAATGGCAACCCACTCCAGTGTTCTGGAGAATCCCAGGGACGGAGGAGCCTGGTGGGCTGCCGTCCATGGTGTTGCACAGAGTCGGACACGACTGAAGCGACTTAGCAGCAGCAGCAGCAGCAGCCTTCAACATGAACTGATAACTTCCAGATGTTCAAGCTGGATTTAGAAAAGGCAGAGGAATCAGAGACCAAATTCCCAACATCCGTTGGATCATAGGAAAAAAGCAAGAGAATTCCAGAAAAATTTCTACTTCTGCTTCATAGACTTTGTAAAGCCTTTGACTGTGTGGACCACAACAAACTGGAAAATTCTTAAAGATATGGGAATACCAGACCACCTTTCCTGCCTCCTGAGAAATCTATATGCAGGTCAAGAAGCAACCATTAGAACCAGACATGGAACAACAGAGTGGTTCCTAACTGGGAAAGTAGTACGTCAAGGTTGTATAGTTGTATATTGTCACCCAGCTTATTTCAGTTATATGCAGAGTACTCACGAGAAATGCTGGACTGGATGAAGCACAAGGTGGAATCAAGATTGCCGGGAGAAATATCAATGACCTTAGATATACAGATGACACCACCTTTATGGTAGAAAGTGAAGAAGAATTAAAAGCCTCTTGATGAAAGTGAAAGAGGAGACTGAAAAAGCTGGCTTAAAACTCAACATTCAAAAAACTATCATTGCATCTGGTCCCATCATGTCATGACAAATAGATGGGCAAACAGTGACAGATCTTATTTCTCTTGGGCTCCAAAATCACTGCAGATGGTGACTGCAAGCCATGAAATTAAGAGTCTTGCTCCTTCAAAGAAAAACTATGACCAACCTAGACAGCATATTAAAAAGCAGAGACATTACTTTACTGACAAAGGTCAGTATTGACAAAGATATGGTTTTTCCTATAATCATGTATGGATGTGAGATTTGTACCATAAAGAGTGCCAAAGAATTGATGCTTTTGAATTATAGTGCTGGAGAAGACTCTTGAGAGTCCCTTGGACAGCAAGGAGATCAAACCAGTCAATCCCCAGGGAAATCATTCCTGAAGATGCATTGATGCTGAATATGCATTGATGCATTGATAACTGACGCTGAAGCTGAAGTTCCAATACTTTGGCCACCTGATGCGAAGAACTGACTCACTGCAAAAGACCTGATGCTGGGAAAGATTGAAGGCAGGAGGGGAAGAGGAAGACAGAGAATGAGATGATTGGATGGCATCACCAACTTGATGGACATGAGTATGAGCAAGCTCCAGGTGCTGGTGATGGACAAGGAAGCCTGGTGTGCTGCAGTCCATAGGGTCCAAAAAGTCAGACATGACTGAGGGACTGAGCTGAATCTCATATTATTCAAAACCATAAATCTATTCTCCTAAATATCTTTAAGGTAATCATGGGGCCTATACAACTCCTTTATATGTTATCTCTTCTTTTTGTTTTAGCTATTTACAAGTAGACAGGGTCAGATAATTTCTCTATGAGCTGAACAAAGCCTCTTTGGGTTTACAGTCAAGCATGGGGCAGTGTTTCTGAGGCAGGCTATTATGTTTGACTGTAATAACAAAAGCACTAAAAAGCAAGTCAATAAAACATTTTCCAACATGGAGTCAGAATTGACTTCTTCCCTCCTGCTCAGATGGTAAAGAATCTGCCTGCAATCAGAAGACCCGGGTTCAATCCTTGGGTTGGGAAGATTCTCTGGAGAAGGGAATGGCAATCCACTCCAGTATTCTTGCCTGGAGAATCTCATGGACAGAGAAGCCTGGTGGGCTACAGTCCACAGGGTTGTAAAGAATCAGACACGACTGAGCAACTAACACTTACTTTCTCCAACACTAACACATCTCAGTTTTAATGATTTAAATAACCAGAGGTGTAAGTAATTAAGAGACTTGATTTCAAGGTGCTTCTTTTTATCTAACACTGCATTTTAAATGATTTGAGATAATGTAAAAAGTGCTAAATTAGAAGAATTTAAAGCTGAATCTTGGGAGTATGAAATGGAAACCCAATCCAGTATTCTTTGTCTGGAAAACTCCATGAACAGAGGAGCCTGGAAGCCTCCAGTCCATGGGGTTGCAAAGAGAGAAAGATGACTGAGTATGCACACAGCACATGCACAAAAGCTGGATCTATACCCTTGAAACAGAGCAGGATCATGTCAGGCTGTTGGACAGGGAAGCCTTTCAAACAGTTCCTAATTTGGGAAGGGAGGAGAAACAGAGGCAAGGAAGGAGCAGCCAAGAAACAATAGTGTAGCCTTGGGGAAGGGTCCTGGTTATGCCTCAAGGGATACACATAAAAATATCTTTGAGCTCCTTAGAGAACTATAACCCCCAACAAGTGGAGGAACAACAACTGAACAACAACAATCACCAAATTTGAAGCTGAACCTTCTCTAATCTTATTAATCCATCTTTTCACATCATTCCATCACCACCTAAACTTTCTCTCCAATCCTTCTGACCCTGCCCATTTCATACTCTCTTCATTTCTGTTCTTCCATCCATCCTCCTTCATTTTCCTCTGTATTGTTCCTTTTTTTTTCATTGCTCTTTTCCTCTTTATATTTTAAATACTGCTGATCTCTTTATGTATTCCTTTTACTGAAATAAAACTAATGTGAAGGTTTATTTCTTTCAGAAACACAGATACTAAAGATTTCATTCCAGGACTTCCCTTGTGGTCCAGTAGTTAAAAATCTGCCTTCCAATGCAGGGAATGCAGGTTTGATCCTTGGTCAGGAAATTAAGATCCCACATGCTACAGGGCAATTAAGTCCATGTGCCACAACCAAAGACCCCCACTCGATGCAACTAGAAAAAGCCTATGCACCACAATAAGAACCTGCACGCTGCAACAACATCTGCAGAAAAACATCTACTTTTGCCTCATTAACTACACTAAAGCTTTTGTGTGGATCACAACAAACTGTGGAAAATTTTTAAAGAGATGGGAATACCAGACCACCTGGTATTCCCACCTGACCTGCCTCCTGAGAAACCTATATGCAGGTCAAGATGCAACTGTTAGAACTGGACAAGGAACAATAGACTGGTTCAAAATTGGGAAAGGCATACATAAAGGCTGTATGTTGTCACCCTGCTTGTTTAACTTATATCCACAGTGCTACTGCTACTGCTAAGTCGCTTCAGTCGTGTCCGACTCTGTGCGACCCCACAGACAGAAGCCCACCAGGCTTACACCATCCCTGGGATTCTCCAGGCAAGAACATTGGAGTGGGTTGCCATTTCCTTCTCCAATGCATGAAAGTGAAAAGTGAAAGTGAAGTCGCTCAGTCGTGTTCGACTCTTAGCGACCCCGTGGACTGCAGCCTACTAGGCTCCTCTGTCCATGGGATTTTCCAGGCAAGAGTACCTGAGTGGGGTGCCATTGCCTTCTCCATATCCACAGCACATCATGCTAAATGCAGAGCTAGATGAAGCACAAGCTGGAATCAAGACTCGTGCCTGACTCTTTGCAACCCCAAGGACTGTAGCCTACCAGGCTCCTCTGTCCATGGGATTCCCCAGGCAAGAGTACTGGAGTGGATTGCCATTCCCTTCTCCAGGGGATCTTCCAGACCCGGGGATGGAGCCCGGGCCTCCCACATTGTAGACAGACGCTTTACCGTCTGAGTCACCATGGGTTGATATAGGAGAAATATCAATAACTTCAAATATGCAGATGACACCACCTTTATGGAAGAAGGTGAAGAGGAACTAAAGAGCCTCTTGATGAAAGTGAAAGAGGAGAGTGAAAAAGCTGGCTTAAAACTCAACATTCAAAAAAGTAAGTTCCTGGTATTCAGCCCCATCACTTCATGGCAAATAGATGGGGGGAAAGTGGAAACAGTGACAGACTTTGTTTTCTTGGGCTCCAAAATCACTGTGGATAGTGACTGCAGCCATGAAATTAAAAGATGCTTGCTCCTTGGAAGAAAAGCTATGACCAACCTAGACAGCATATTAAAAAACAGAGACATTACTTTACCAACAAAGGTCTGTATTGTCAAAGCTATAGTTTTTCCAGTAGTCATGTACGGATGTGAGAGATGGGCCATAAAGAAGGCTGAGCACAAAAGAATTGATGCTTTTGAATTGTGGTGCTGGAAAAGACTCTTGAGAGTCCCTTGGAAAGCAAGGAAATCAAACCAATCAATCCTAAAGAAAATCATTCCTGAACACTCACTGGAAGGACTGATATTGAAGCTGAAACTCCAATACTTTGGCCACCTGATGCAAAGAACTGACTCATTAGAAAAGACCCTGATGCTGGGAAAGATTGAAGACAGGAGGAGAAGGGGACAATAGAGGATGAGGTAGATGGATGATATCACCAATTCAATGGACATGAGTTTGAGAAAACTCAGGGAGGTGTTGAAGGACAGGGAAGTCTGGTGTGTTGCAGTCCATGCAATCTCAAAGAGTCAGACACAACTAAGCGACTGAAAAGCAACAACAACACGGTGCAACAAAGACCCAGAAAAAAAAAAAAGGCAAACATTCCAAAACAAAGTCTTAATTCATTCTTCAAACTAAAAAAGAGTACAAAAACTCTAAACCCAGCAACCATAAATATATGTTTCAACAGGGATAGAAGAAAGAAGAAGAAACATTCAGACAGACCAGAAGACTTTCTTTAAGAAGAGAAGGAAGGAAGAAAGGCAAGAAGAAAGAAGGAAGGCATGGAAGAGGTCATCGAGAAAATCAGTGGGTTCAATTATTAATGTCAGAATCTAATTGCTGAGATTCACTTTGCACTTCATCTGTTGTGCCTTATGAATTAATTCCCTCTCTGATTTAGAAAGTCCCTTTTTAATGGTTGTGACACCCTCCCTTTATTTTTCTGAGTCACTTTTGCATTGATCCACATTATGTTCTTGTTGTTGTTTTGTTATTGACGGGAGAGGCATTTATTTCATCCCAGAGTATATCTTTTTTTTTTTTTGCTACACTATGAGGTATGTGGGATCTCACTTTCCTGACCAGGGGTCAAACCTGAGTCTCCAGAATTAGCAAGCAGACTCTTAACCACAGTTCATTTCAGTTCAGTCCCTCAGTCGTGTCTGACTCTTTGCGACCCCATGAATCGCAGCACTCCAGGCCTCCCTGTCCATCACCAACTCCAAGAGTTTATTCAGATTCACATCCATCGAGTCAGTGATGCCATCCAGCCATCTGATCCTCTGTCGTTCCCTTTTCTCCTGCCCCCAATCCCTCCCAGNAGGAGAAGGGGATGACAGAGGATGAGACGGCTGGATGGCATCACCAACTCGATGGACATGAGTTTGAGTGAACTCCGGGAATTGGTGATGGACATGGAGGCCTGGCGTGCTGCAATTAATAGGGTCACAAAGAGTCAGACACAACTTAGTGACTGAACAAGAAAATGTAACCACTTGGTCCCATTGGCCATGTACAGGGACATATTCACAGGCTCTAGGGAATTGCCATTTGGACATTTTGGGGGTTAGGGGCATTATACTGGCTAACACAGTGTGAGAGGAGATGGATAGCCTCAGAAATTTCACAGGAGATGATAATGGTGGAGTCTTGCTGGATGAGCAGACTTCCAGAGAGGCAGTGAACAGGAGGTGAGAAAGGGAGAGAGGAAGGAGTCCAGGCAGAGAAAGCCCGAGGAAAGCCAGAGTCAAAAGTCTTTCATACATTGCTTCTTTGCTAAAAATAAAACCTGCCACATCCACAAACCACTCTGACATTTCTAGTCATTTTGCTCACTATCAGCATCTGCTACCCTCTTGGAGATTTTCATAGATTAATATCCTATTTCCATAGCTAGCTAAATACTAAGGTTAAGTAAGCTAGCTGTACTATTCAAATATTCATTCTTTACCCTCTCTTTAAAAATGAATACAGTAATATTCTCCAATTTAGATTTCAAATGGCTTTCATCATTTATATGGACTGAATATCATGATTACAAATAGTACTGAAATACATTCCCCCTGAAATCAACAAGGATCTCCATCATCTGGTCCTGCTAATTTACATATACGATTTACTGACTACTCAGACTATATCTATGTATATACCACTTTATGTACAAAATAATCACCTCCCTCAATGATCTTCTTTGAGATTCAAACCTTCCACAGTTCCCAACGGATTGGTGCAATTTATTTTCACTTGCTTTTCACCCAAAGAGGATGGGTGAGGAGTATGTGAACATTAATCAAAAGCAGAATTAACAGGGAGTACAGGGAACAAGATGTGGTAGGTCCATTCAGTTCAGTTCAGTTCAAAGATGATCAATAACAATCTATCAACACAATGCTGCCTCTGGTTACCCAACCAAGATCTGGGGACATTCTAGCCAACCCCATCCATGTACCAGACGCATACATGTCTGCCAAGGACCCTCCTGAAACAGAAACCTCATGGAGTCTGGGAAATAGATTCAAAATTGTCTCTACTGAATAACTCAAAACCAGTAACCATGCTCTAGTCCCAAACTGACTGGAGATATCTAAATGGTTCCAGGTTAGGACTGGCTGACTCTTCCCAGGAATGTTCAGCAGGCTCTCTGAATCTGAGAGTTACACAGTTTTCTTATCATTTATGGGTCTCAGATCAATCGAGATAATTGCAAAGTTCCCCTAAGAGAATTAATATTTTGTAGTAGACTTAAACGTGTCTATTCTTAAATATCCCTCAGGTATGAGCAAGCCACAAATTTAACTAAACCCCAAAGGTAATGTGACTAACCTCAAGGGAGGTAAAACAGTGAAACTGGGGGTGGTGTCCAACTCTTTCCTCTTAACCACTATTTTTCACAGACTGTTGTCTGACCTTGTTGTGAAAAACACTGAGTTGATATATATTACTTAAGAATATATTTATGTTGCCTTTCTATAATAACATTTCTATCTCTCCTGTGTTTTTGTCCCCCTAAATATATCCCTACCCTCTTGTGCTATTTCTCTGGATCTTTCCTTGGTGACCTAGCCTAATTTCCAAGGATAGTTGCATTCCCACTTGCTTTTCAGGCTTCATATTGCCCTGATTTTTGCAAAGTTTGTATTTTTCTATTGTTTTAGCCTTCTCTATGTACTGGGAATCTTGGCTACAGTAAATGTTTCTCTTAAAGAATCAACAATGCCGTGAGAATTTATTTAACAAGTCATCTGGAAAAGATTGTAAAATATATCCTATAATCATTTACATCTTGCTATTCAAGACAGCGTCCATGGATATTTGAAGAATTCTAGGCATTAAAGGAGCAACTAATACTCAAATAGTGCCTGTTCTATGCCAAGTGCTGTGAAGAAAGCCAGGGATATAAGTATGAGAGAAGAGAGTGAGGATTTAACTGTGTGTATGATACGGTTCCTGCCACAAAGAAAAAAGCCTAAAAAGGACAAAGATATGCAAATAGTTATAATACAACGTGATAAGTGCTTTTAAAAACATATGAACCAACTCCTTTGGGAACACAGATAAGTGAGCAGTTAATTCAGCCTGAAGGAGTTTAGAGAAACTTCAGATAAGAGGTCATGTTTCTGCTGGGCTGTGAAAGAAAAGCAAGTCTCCACTAGGGATTTGAAGATATTGAAGAGACAGAAGGGAAAGAGGAAAAGTATGTAACAATGAGGAAGATCCTCGTGAACAGGGGTTCATCAAAGTTCATGGCTCAGCTCCTGGCATGTGTCCAACTGCAATAAATATTTTTGAATGAATGATTATGAATGAATACATATTTGAAGAACTGACCACATCCTTACTATTCTTTTATGGTTTAACATATGGATATTTAGGGGTAGGTAGAGGGCATAGTGGTAGCTGATTGCATACTGCTCCTGGGGGTAACTAGCTGCAGTTCTTCTTTCAAAGTTTCCATGACAGGACATGGAGACGGACATCCTCCAAGAAATGAATAGAGGGCAATGTGAAGGAACTGCAACCTTAGCATTCCTCAGCTTAGCAACGTAGCTTCTCTCTAGACTAACAGCCCAGGCAATGAGTTAAGCCCTGGATTTATAGCCAGATAGTTAATAATGAGCTAAACAGGACAAGGTGGGTAGAACAGGCCAGGTAGTCTTAACAGCAAATAAAAGTCTTCTGAGAAATGGAGCCTGTCTGGACTGCAGAGAATAATAGAGGAAAATAAAGTCATGGAGGACCAGAGAGCCAGAGAGTAGGCTCTGTAAGACTTTGGAGAATAAGTAAAAAAATATGGGCCTAATAGGGATGGGAAAATTCAAAGTGATTTAGGTAGGAGTTTAATATGAGTGGTGGCTCAGATGGTAAAGAATCTGCCTGCAATGCAGGAGACCTAGGTTCAGTCCTTGGGTCTGGAAGATCCGCTGGAGAAGGGAATGACAACCCACCTCTAGTATTCTTGCCTGGAGAATTCCACGGACAGATCATGGAGGCTCAAAGAATCAGACACAGCTGAGCGACTGACAATTTCAGTTAGTATGAGAAAGTTTGAGTTTCAAAATTTAAAAAAAAATCATTCTGCTTCAGGAAGACCTGTGGATTGGAGAACATTTGTGGGGGCTGCTATCTGAGTAGAGACTGAGACAGGAGCCCCGGTGTTTGTTCAAGCAAGAGGAGAGGCGGCGCAAAGCTGGTGATGGCAGTGGATAAGAACTGGGAAGATTAGAGAGAGACTTGGAAGGTAAAACAGAAATTATAAAATACCTACTGCAAATTTAAGTGTTTACTCTATATTTGTGAAAACATACAAATCCTTTCCAGTAGGGTACTCATTGATTCTTCCCCTTGTCAAATATTTACTGAGCATTATGGCCAAGGCACTGAGGACTCAGCTGAAGCCAGAGGATCGAGATCCCTGATCCACTGGAGCTTCTATTTTGGCAGGTAGACAAACAAACAAATAAGTATGTGGACAGAATGATTTCAGAGAGTGCTGAAAAGAGGAAACTCTTTTAGACCCAGTGGTTAGGAAAGAGTGTTGGAGATGAAGAAAGCTGAGGTCACTGGCGGATAAGAAGCCAACAAGCAAAGGGCCATGTAGACCTCATCCTTGAGTTAGGTTTCCTACCAGTCTCTTTATTATGTCACTGATCTCTCTCTTTTTTGAAGATTCAAAAGATTTTTTAAACCTGTCTATATTCACAAGAGTTTTGGTCTACCTATACATCCTCCGTGTCACTGCAATGAGACTACTAGAGCAAGTGATCTTCCTTAGGAGGCTCTGCTACCTTCTGCCCAAGAAACAGAAAGAAGACATACTAGCCTTCAATAAATATCAAAAGAATAACGTGAGTTAAATAATTTCCTATCCTATCACGCAATCCCGACTGATAGTTGTTTTTGTTGAAACAGATTCAGGTTTAAAACAGATTGGTTTCATTACCTATTTCTTTTTTTAAAAATAAACTGAATAACAGTGCAGCATACATTTAATTGCTGATTAACATAATGATCTGAACACTTTGAAATTAATAATATTAGAGCTGTTATTTATGGATATATCAGCTGTCTGGAGAACTAGTTCTTCAAAGATATATATATATATATATATATATTCAACTTCTATGAATTTTTAGTAATTTGTTTAGAGTTTTTCATTTAACTCTTTATAAAAATTATTCTAGGTTGAAATCTTGACACCATGTTGCATAAGAGAAGTTCATAATTATTAGAATTCTTATTATTTTGAAATAAACAAAAGATATATGCATAAGTAAATCTCTGTACATCTACATCTATGCAGATATATTTTTATGTACAGAGAAAATATTTTTATATAGTAAATACCATAGAATATCTTAGAATACAATCATATGGCTTGGGCTACTTCTATTATGTTCTGTCTGTAATGTTCATCCTAATTTTCAATGTTCTTGTAAACAAAGAATCTAAAACCTTGAGGGAAAAGGAAAACATACAAATGCTATTACAGTACACATTTTTGAGCAGCAGGAAGTCAGCAGTAAGTGTCAGAGATTGATCAGAATTGTGTTCTATATATAAACAATTGCCATCAGGTGTGCCCTGGTACGAGGTCATCTGTGTACCCAAGCAGTAATTTGAGCAATTTAGAATTTCAGGCAGCCTAGAGAGGGAATAAATTATTGAAAAGTTTAACATCAAGTGTAAAATGCATCTTTATGGCAGATTTCTTAAAGAAACAGATTCTGTCCTTTCATACTAAATTAAACTTGTTAATTGAATCAAAAATTTTAAATAATTTACATACACACACAAAAGTCTATTGCTATACCATTAGTTTTGCAGAAGTGGGAGATGACCCAAAAGCAAGGATTAGATATGCATATATATTTGTTATTTTCTACCCACATCAATTTTTAATTTTTTCAAAGAGCTTATTACTGAAAAGAAGCTGAGTTTTAGCCAAACTTGGCTATTATTTTTCACATACTTGAAACCAAAGACAATAAATAGTGATACAGGTACTAAGAATATAGGTGTGTATGTGCTTAGTCACAATCATTTCTGACTCATTGTGATCCCATGGACTGTAGCCTACCCGGCTCCTCTGTCCATGGGATTTTTCAGGCAAAAATACTGGGGTGGGTTGCCACTTCCTTCTCCAGGGGACATCCCAACTCACAGGATCTTCCCACGTCTCCTGTGTTGGTAGGCCAATTCTTTACCACCAAGCTACATGGGAAGCTCAACATTAGATTGGTATTTCCAGACTGATACTCCAAATCATACTTATTTCTAGACTGCTACTCTAAATTTGATCTAGTATTGAAAAAAATAGTTAGAAATACATTCTAGAATCTCAGATTATATTTTTATTAGCTTGGAATCTATGTTATCCAGAATGTTCTTCACGACAGAGTATTCACCCTATGGCGGATTCATCTACGTTCTTTTTTCTCCATTACTTAGCGCTCTCAAGTTTTAGACTACATGGCCACATTTCCAAATCTCCTTTGATTATGTGGACACAAGACAAACATCTGGTTACTGGAATATGAATGGAAGTGATGTATACCACTCACTGGTTGCAATCTAAACAGAATGGCTGTGGCCTAAACTGATTCATTCCCACCCCCTGGGATATAGATGCTTTGCCTAGAGCTGTGACTACTATCTTGAACCCAGAGGCGAAATCTTAGAGTTCATGTTGGCTCTTGGTTGCTACATGAGAGACTGATGAGCTTTTATCTTATTCAAATCACTCTGTTTTGTGATTTATAGGTCTAGTCTATAACCAGTACATACTTCTATATCATCATCATCCATTTAACTCTAGTAATCTTCCAACTTCAAAAATCATACTGTTTATAATTTATAAAATGATCACTTTGATTGGGGATTCATTTTAAAGCATTTAACATGAATTTTTTAATTTATGACAATTTTTAAAGACATACACCTCTAATACAAATGAATATTACTTTAAAATTGAAAGGGATTCTTACTATGTAAAACTTCAAAATATAGATATGGATATGCCATGGACTGTGGTCCACCAGAGTCCTCTATCTGTGGAATTTTCCAGGCAAGAATACTGGAGTAGGTAGCCATTTCCTTCTCTAGAAGATCTTCCTGCCAGGGATTGAACCCAGGTTCTCCCTCACTGCAGGCAGATTCTTTACCATCTGAGCCACCAGAGAAGACCATGGACATACTAGAAGTACACAAATAGCTCATTATATGAACAAAATGTAGTTTTTCAAGATAATATTTTGGACTTGTGCTTTGCCAGTATATCACAGGACAGTTATGAAACCTTCAGTTATGCCTAAGAGCTCTTCTGGTTACTACAAGGCCACAACTGAAAGTTAGAACTAATCGCGGAAGGAATAAGACTGAGCAAAGAGGAATGTTATCAGGATCCAAATGTAAATATAAACAATTCATATTTGAAAAATGACACAATATAATTTATCACTTTTGGAAATCAAATTGAGGTCTAGACAATAAAAACTCACTTCCCTTATTTGTTTTTAAAATTGAAAACTCTTATTCAGACAGTGACCACTTTTATTTCATTTAACTCTCTATTCCTGATACTTAACACAGAGCTTAGGTCAAAGAAATGTTTGTTGAATGACTGAATTAAAACTAATGTTTGTTGAATGACTGAATTAATATCACTTATTTAAAGTAATACTTAACACTGGAATTCATCCTGTCTCTCTCTATCCCGCAGAATGGCATCAAAAGAGAATACAAGAGTATAGAAGTGTAACACAATATTTTGACACTTAAAAAGTGATGCCTAAGCTGAATTTGAAAGAATGAATAGAAGGGGAGATGGAAAGAAGGTGACACTGTGGATGAAACAGATTGGAAAAATCAACCAAGCGTGGGATAAGAACCAGCAGGGACTATACTAGTTGACCCCAGAAAGATATAGAATCTTCAAAATCAAGTAACAGGATAATCTAATGACCCCACAATTCCACTCTGAGGTATATACCCCTCCCCTCAAAATTGAAAACAATTATTTAAACAAATATATGTACATGTTTGTTTACACCAACAGTATTCACAAAAGCCCAAAGGTGGGGGAAAAAAAATCCCAAATGGCCATGAATGGATGAATAGATCAAATCATGGTATAAACATGAGGTATATTTCATATGTGTATATATATATATAATGGAATACTTAGGCAAACAGAAGAATGCAGTACTGATGAAGAATACAGTACTATGGCATGGATGAAACTCGGAAACATAATGTTAAGTGAAAGAAGCCAGACACAAAGGGTCATACATTGCATGATTCCACTTACAGGGAAGCTTCAGGACGATCAGTCCATAGGAAAGTAAAGCACTCTCCTAGTGACCAGGGTTTTCAGAGAGTGGAGAGAAACTGCTTAATAGGTTAAGGGTTTTGCTTCGGTAACACTTGAAACTAGAGAGGCACAGGGAGTACTGGATGCCACTCAATTGTTCATTTTAAGACGGTGAATGCTATGTTAGGTGAATTTCTTTTCAGAAAATCATTTTAAAACGACCTATAATACCTTATGACTTAGAGTTTCAGCAATGTCTTTTGAATAATTTTTTATCAGCATCACTGCAATTCTACCATTGGGCCTGTATCTTATTTATGTTTCCTGAGCACATTGAGGTTCCGGTTCCAATAATCAGTTCATTTCAAGTCTAGGCAGAGATGTGGCTCAGATGGCAAAGAGTCTGCCTGCAATGTGTGAGACCCAGGTTCAATACCTGGGTCAGGCAGATCCCCTGGAGAAGGAAATGGCAACCCACTCCAGTACTATTGCCTGAAAAATCCCATGGATGGAAGAGCCTGACAGGCTACAGTTCATAGGGTCACAAAGAGTTGGACACAACTGAGCGACTTCACTTTCACTTTTCACTTTCTTTAAAACATTACTTTCCTTACAGTATGACTTTGGAAAAAGAAGAAAAAGAAAGTCATAACCCAGTACTATTAGTAGGAGGTAGGTGAATAAAATGGGGCTAATAAACACGTTTAGTCCATCTCCTGGAGACCATGTCCGGGGATGGTGTAGCCAGTAGCCAACACCGGCCTGAGCAGGGCTGCTGCGAGTTAGATGCTGCCCCAACATCTTATCAGAGCCCCTGTTTTCCCCTGCACCATGCAGGGGACAGTGTCCTCTCCACCTGGACTCCTAAAAGGTGTCCTCTAACTGTTACGCACAGAGAGGAATTGGAAGATCCTGCTCACTTTCAAAGAAAGGGGCAGCTCATGAATTTTCATCACAGGCACAGATGCAGATGGGGATCAAGGGGAGTTAGGCTGAGTGTTGGAGGCAGTCTCAACACCTCCCACTGTCCGAGGGGGAAAGTCGAAAAAGGGGGCATTTGTAAGTTTCACATTTTCAGTAAAGCTGTCAAAATGAATTAAGCGTAGTGGGAAAAGGGAAGCAATGTTTGTAAGGTGAAGCTTAAAACTAAACAACTCTATGTACCATTAACAGGATTATGCAACTATGAACAATTTTACCAAATAATAATACTGTGCATGGGAAAAGGTAAGCTGGTTATGAAAGATGTTGTGTATAAATTATCTCTGAATCATTTGTGACTGAAAAGAGTGATAGCTGGTGAGGTGCTCTGCCCAGGTTACCAAAGATACCATGTATACGGATCAAATTATGCAGATAATCACTTCATGAGAGTGATTTGCAGAGTTCACACTGCAAATATAACAGTAACAACAATAACAGATTACACTATGCTATGTCAAAGGCTTTAACCTCATAAAGTTACATTACACAAGCATCCTTTTTAGTACAATAGGGGTTAAGCACACAGACACCGTAATCAGATAGTTTGTGTTCCCATTTGAGCTCCAAACTTAATCTCTGCATCAACTTTCTCATCTGTAAAATGGGAATAGCAGTTCTAGGTATTTCACAGGGCTCTTGTGAAGATTAAATGAGTTATTGCATGGAAAGCATTTGGATGGTAGCTGGCACACAGTGAGTACCGTGTAAGGAGCAGTCATTATTCCTTGGGTTTCCCAGGTGGTGCCAGAGGTAAAGAGCCCACCTGCCAATGCAGAATGATAGAAGAGATGTGGGTTCGATCCTTGGGTCTGGAAGATCCCCTAGAAGAAGAAATGACAACCCATGCCAGTATGCTTGTCTGGAGAATCCCATGGACAGAGGAGCCTGGTGGGTTATAGTCCATGGAGTTGCAAAGAATCAAACATGACTGAAGCAACTTAGCCCATATGTACACATTATTTCCTAACACAAGTCCCTAAACATTGCTCGGCAGAAAAATAAACCAAATTAATCCTTTGGCCTGCATGGTCACTGTCATGCTAAACTCACTGCTTTTGGTGGTACCCATGATATGACCCAACCATTCTCATGCCTCAGTGCTAAATTGCACCAGGCAGCACACAAGCAAAGTGATAAAGTAGTTATTTGAGATGAAAAGGGCACTGACCAAAACAACTGCCAGAAAAGCAGAATTCCCCTATGGTTTTGATGAGGCGTATTTTTTTCAATTGCAGATGTCATTTCCACAAATTTTCATTCTGGCATCTGGCACATCCATGCTATTTGAAAGCAATACTGCCCATGTGGCGGCTGTTACCGTGACAATCTTGGGGACTGCTTCACACAAATTAGGTGAGAACTTATCTTTATAAAAGAATGTCTGTCACTGACAATTACGGTGACGCCCTGCCAGTGCCCACAGCGCGAATCCAGAACGTCAACATGCATTTCTCAAGTTTTATGATTCAAAGAAGAAACATCAGGCTTGAATGGAAAAAAAAAAAAAAAAAAATAGTTCGGCCTTCCAACTGCCACACTTATGCTCCCATTAAAAATGGCGGGGCCTGGACTCCATTAGTTAGCAGAAGTCACATTTGGATAAAGAAGTGAACAAGCCACAATCCACTGCCATAAAATGGGTCACTGCTTTAATGAAAGAAGGCCTTGTTCTTAATGTATTTGGATCCCAAATCAAATTAGGTTGTATTAGAGACTTTTTGGGGGGGATTTAACATTCTTTCTGTTGCTTTGGAAAGGCCTGCTTTTGTGCTGAGCTGTTCAACTGAATTTCTTTGTTAGGAAGATAACCAGGACATTTAGGCTCACAGACCAGCTTCCTGAAAACTTTTCTCTGGAATATTTTAGCATAATAAGCAGCCTTAAAATGTGTGCTTTAGGATTTTGAGTTGAAAATAAAAGCCAAAACCCAGAGTGATAATTAGTTTCTTGTTATTCATGGTGACAACTTTTTTTTTTTTTTTTTTTTTTTTTATGAATTTCCTAAAAGCTTGATAGAAACCTTGGCCTTTGGAATTTGAGCTTAATTCTTTTAAGTCACAGCCCTGGTAAGAAATATTTTAAACAAAAGTCATCAAGCATCCCCTTATATTTGGCATCCCTCTTGTGATTTGTTATACAATTTTTGGAAGCTCTAATGTACATATGTAATATACCCAATAAATGTTTACTTACTATAAAACTAAGATGATATATGCAAAAGTAACTTGGAAGGCATTATGAAGTTTAATATTAATTTTAATGTTCATGAATGCAACCCTGTGAAGTATGAAGTCGTGTCTGACTCTTTGCAACTACATGGACTATATCCCACCAGGCTCCTCTGTCCATACAATTCTCCAGGCAAGAATACCAGAGTGGGGTTGCCATTCCCTTCTCCAGGAGATATCCCAACCCAGGATCAAACCCAGGTCTCCCATACTGCAGGCAGATTCTTTACCATTTGGGACACCAAGGAAGTCCTGTGAACCTGTCTAACTCAGTGGATTAGAAGAGCATCCAGGCGGAAATTATGATCATTGTCTCAGATCTAGTATAAAATTTAAATACTGTTCTGCCTTGTTTTCTCTGTCTTTCTGGTTCTGATGAATGTGACGATTGGTTCTGTGAGCTCAGACAAGTCATTCTTTTTCCTCTGTCGACCCCCAGTTATCAGCAAGTATTATGACCATGCCAGTAGCTCGCTTCATGGCAGGTACAAGATAAAACAATTTCCTCAGTTACCATCAAAGGCTGCCTGCAGGGTATGGGATAATAGCAGAAGCCTTATCCTAGGATCATGTTGCCAATTCCCCTCCCGCTCAGGCAGGAAAAACCAAGCTAGGGGAAACTAAGAGCAACTAATAGGTATTGAGCACTTACTAAACGCCAAGTGTTTGGCTTGTATTATCTCATCCAGTCCTTGCACAGTTAGCAATTCCACTCGACTTCCACAGTGAAACCAGGATAGACCACAGCTATCAAAGGCTGATATTTATTGAGTACTTACTATGTACTAAGTGTGTTTCTTGAATTATCTCATTGGATCTTCATATCAGCCTTGAGATCTTGGAGTCAGAGATTATTATGGTTCACTGTGAATTACTGGGAGACCATAGTCACTTGTATTTGCTTTCCGACCTCTTATAAATCTGGTTTACACTGGGTTGCAACTAGAAAATGAGTTGACTAAGGAGAAGGAAACAAAAAAGAAACAAAATAAGGAGGATAGAGAAGAAGAAAGAAGGAAGAAAAACTGATTAATTGACTGGCCAGCTAGGTGGGAGGACTCAGATTTCATTTCCCTTAATTCTCATGGTAACTTTCGAGGTAGATAGATATGTTTATTTTGCCCACATTGAAAAGCAGAACACTGAGGCTTGCCAAGGTTAAACAATTCTGGCAAGTCAACAGGACCTGCGAGTGAGCTGTCAAACATTGGAACCCCATGTTCAAATCCTCAAGTTCATGTGCCGGGCAGACCCATGCGGTCATTGTCCGAGACCTGTGCAAACAAACTGAGCCACAGATCAGAAGATAGACGGCTGCTTCCTCAAAGCCCTGTGCTGGAGAGGAGCAACACGGGGATGAACCTTTCCATGTAGACACCACTCTTGTCTAGTGGGACACAGCATTCCTGGGAGCAGGTGGCTGCTCATCACATGACAATTTACGGTGCAAAAATCAAACCATCAGCTTTGCTTGGGTTTCTGCCCAGCTCCGTCTTCCAGGCCTAAGAGACGGCGAACACTGTTCGCTGTGCTGACTCATGCATGATATGATTGCAGTCTCCTTTGCCTCTATCTGTGTTGTTTATTTTAATATTGTTATTCTTATACCTGTCTTAACACTTAAGTTGCCTCTCTCTTCCTTTAAGGAACAGAGGGCGTGATCAGTGAAATGCAAAGAGAATCACAGAACATGAATATATCATACTGTCTTTGGCTTTTATAGTTCAAATGCTTTCCCTGGACTTTGAGCATCTCAAGGGCAGGAACTTATTTCATGTATTCATGAATCCCCAGGACTCTTCACAGGGCCGGGTTGACCCCATAAGTGCTTGCCAGATTATGTATACAATTAATATTACTCAGATTTAACACAAACACTGTATATGAAAAGACAGATTAGCTATTTGAGCAAGAGCTGAGATGAGCTAGAAAAAATACAGTGTCCTCAGACATTTTAGTTCATGCTCACTTTCTCTTCTGCTGCTTCTAATGCTTCGGACTCTAAGAGGTTGACCTTTGTGTTATATTTGTCCTTGACACATTAACATTGGGTATTTCAGTGGCTAGCATGGCTCACTGAAAACTTATTTGAAGGCCAACTTGTTAGTCATTTAAAATAGAGCATCAATTTTTATTCTACTCCCAAATCATAAAAGATGGCTTAACTTTGAGCAAGCGTGTCATGCTGCCTACATAATCATCTCAGAAGATTTAAAGCACCTAGGAAGCTGATAAATTGTTTTTAAAGTTAAGCAAAGACATGGCCTAATGTAGGTTGAATCGATTCAGTTAAAACATCCACCATGAAATACTTATAAAGGTGATTGCTTTCTGCCCCTAAAGCCCTGAAAAGCCGCCCTTAGGAGTAGGTTAAACTTAGAAATTGCTAAAAGTAAGCAGTATGTTTATGAAGGGTAAGGAATATTTGAAAGCAAGATTTAAATATTTTAAAAATATGTCTGATGCAAAATAAAAGATTTCACTATCTCTTTAGAGTTACTGAGGCGCAAGATAAGACTAGAAAAGTTCACCCGGCCATGTACATTTTCCTGCAAACATGTCATTTTAGACATTCTTCAAAATGTATTTGGAATATGGAAAACAATCCTACTGAGGTATTGTTTGGCATAGCTCATTGACATGTTTATGTTTGTAAAGTCAATCAGATCAAGACAACGATGAAGTTTTTTTTTTATCTTCCTCATTTGAGTGAAAGGAGGCTAATTTTTTTTTTTTTTTTTTTTACTGAAAACAGCAATAAAAGAAATGTGTGATTCTTTTGGCCTATGATTTTATCCTTAAATCTTTTTTAAAGAGAGAAATCTGGAAAATTATTTAGGGTATCATGTGCAAAAAGACTAGAATAAATAGCCAATGCATTATAATATAAGTATATTAATACATATTTCAAAGCCTGGTTTCCAAGGCTAGGGGTACACTTAATGCCATGAACTTTCAGGAAGTCAAGAACTACTATAATCTCAGGTATATCTTCCAAAACAAGGGCAAGAAATACAGCTCTCCACCCCTAGAATGGTTATAAGTATCCAATAGGGCTTTCTCAGGTGGCACTGTGGTAAAGAATTTGCCTGCCAATGCAGGAGAAGCAGGTTCCATGCCTGGGTCAGGCAGATCCCCTGGAGAAGGGAATGGCAACCCACTCCAGTATTCTTGCCTGGAGAATCCCATGGACAGAGGAGCTGGGAGGGCTACAGTNTTTTTTTATTAATGCTTAATTTTTACTTGGGCTTTCCTGGTAGTTTAGCTGGTAAAGAATCCATCTGCAATGCAGGACACCCTGGTTCAATTCCTGGGTCTGGAAAGTCCCCTGGAGAAGGGATAGGCTACCCACTCCAGTATTCTTGGGCTTCCCTGGTGGCTCAGCTGGTAAAGAATCTGCCTGAAGCCATTTCTTTTAAGAGTAAAGATAAAAGGATAGGAAAAAATTCAAAGCTCTAGTAGAAACTCAGCTTTCCCAAGTATAAACCTAGGAACTAGAAGTGCTCAGTAAAAAGAGGTGGAAAAATGACTCAGTTCCAACTAGCTATCCACAGAACAAATGACTTATAACTTGAAATCTAACCTCCCTTCTTCATATTACTTTGGTCTCCATTTTCTCCCTGACAGGAAACATGTCCCCCTAGCTTTCTGGCTTCAAAAATTCAAACCTATATCCCATGATCATTCTGAAAGGAATTTTGCACAGACATCTCCTCACCCCAGTGCCTGCCTGGAACTCACTCAAGGTCACCAAACAACTTGGTTGTGAACCAACCGCCTTAACCTTCAGGGGGAAGAGGGAATAGCTAGACCAGGAAACCGGAAGTGAAGGGGAAGAGGTGAGGACTTCATAAGCTTGGTCTGTGAGAGCTTGATCAGAAGCCAAGGCAGTGGTGGAAATGGAGGGTGTGGCCCAGAACAGACCTGTGGGCTGTGCTAGTTTCTAAAGAGATGACTACCCAGGAAGCAGGGTGGACAGAAGTCTGTGGGAGGCATGGGGGCAATGGGACCTGGTTACACTGTTATTCTTGGACTGTGAATTTTGCTGATGTAAAACAGACTATTCTGTAAACCTAATGTCATGTACAAATAATGAGTGTTAACACAGTAAAACATTCAAAATGAAAAGTCAAACTGTCAGGGTTACATCTTGTTTTCCTCAATCAGTCTCATTTTCTCCATTTGGAGGAGAGGGGCTGAACAGCACTGAGGCTTCCAGAGGCTTTCAGTGAGCAAGGCATCTGGCTGAACAGCAGGTGAGCACCAGGGTTCAAATCTGCATACATGAGCCCTAGAGGCTGAGCCAAACCAAAGCAGGGTGACCATAGAGCAAGAGCAGCTTCCTAGCTGGTTTTTTAACATGTGTCTGAAAACAGCCCCAGACAGGAATATCGTAATTTCAAGGCCAAATGAAACATCGCCTTACCTACAATCTGTTTCCCCCAGAGGACCTGCAAGGTGAGGGGGACAGACCATTTCTGCATAATATACATACTTTCATTTACGAACATTTGAATACAGACTTTCTATACACACATTACCTATATAATAAAAATGTACATGGCATGAGTATATGTCACTGTATAAATATAGAGTTTTAGAAATCTGGAACCCGCGCATCCTGTTCACATCAGTTTCTCCTCTTCATCCTCCCCAGTCAGGTCCGTCATTTAAGAGTTGGACAAAAGGGACAAGTGTCATTTGTGTTGGTCTGGGCCCAGAATTTGATACACTGGAAAGAAAGAAAGACATACCTTAGGTTGATCTGGAAAGATGGAGAGGAGTGGAGAGAGTGTGGTTAAGGTTTTCAACAGGTGTACGGAATGTTAACTAAGTCAGAAAAGCTCACTAGGGGACCTGAAGGGCTGGTTCACTGGCTTTTACCTCCAGAAGAGTCTTCAGAGCAGGTGAACCTGATTTTTTTACAGGGAACATTAAAAACCAGCTCATCATAGTGTGAAACTGCTTTCTGTTGACTGACTAGGCTTGCTTCTTCTTACAATCCATTTAGGCTGAGATGAGCTTCCACCTCCTAATATGCATTGCCCTCAAATGTTATTCAGGGTTTTCCCTTCCTAAGAATTTAGATGTAAATTTAGTTTCTACCTCTTAGAAAAACAAAATGAACAAAACAAAATAGTAAAAATGAAATCATCCCAGGTGCTAAGAGACTTAACTCAGTCTGGTAACATAATAAGAGATAGGAATAACTTGTCAGTTTGTGAAGATAATCTGTAACAGGTGAGTCATCAAACTATTTTATTAATGGAGTTACGTATTTCATATTCAAGTTCCCTATCCCATTCCTGTCACCTAAGCAAAATCTCTTGGCAATGGTACATCTGAAACAATGACTAGATACATACATCTTTTTGTCAGTTTTCCAAGACAGTGACTCTCAGCGTTCTAGTAAGAATTGTTTATCCAGTCCAGTCCCCTACAGGGAGTGAGGTAGAAGGGAGAGCCTAGCTGCCAGTATTCTGAATTCTGCTCATGTTTTAAGCCGCGATTTACTGAAAACCTTATGTTTAGATATTAATGATGGCATCAACACTGTAAAAAATTCAAGAAAATTGAGATGATCACAGCTGTCAAAAAGGAAGAATGGAAAAAGTGGAAGGGCTGCAGCACCCACCTCCTTGTGTAGCACGTGGGTACATGCCATCGGATGCAGCTCGCTGGGCTGGACGAGTTTCTGGCACATTAGACACAGTTTACAGGTGGCGGGAGCCTGCACAGCAGAGGAGGGACGGTCAAAAGAGGGAGGAACCTCTGGGTCTCCTTGCCTTTTATGCCCATGATTCCATCTACAATTTCCACGTAGCAAAAAGATTTTACACCACAGAAAGAAAAGTTCAAATACAGACTACTTGCATTTTCCCAGCCGGGGCTACCAACAACCCAGCTGAGGAGATAATGGTTTCCTCCTGCACTCCATCTATAAATCCACTCCCTCCTCACCACCCCCAGCTTCTCCAACATCCCAGTTTTCAAAGAAAAGAGTCTTACATGTGAAGACCTCCCAGGATATGAAACTTGGGCAGAAGGCAAGAACATTGGGGTACTGATTTGGGCCAGTGGAGCAGGGTACAGGGCCCGGATCCGACCAAGTGGCTGTGGGCAGAAACGTTATCAGAGTGAGATAGGAACGTCTGAGTAACAGGGCATTACCAAAAGGAAATCATTCATTTCTCAGCCCAGCAAAGGAAGAAAGCAGGCCAGATACCCCTGGCTGCAATGCTGCTTCTCACCCCAAATTTTTCTGAAATCTGCCTCTTGCCTCAACATCTCAACAGGTCTGCTGCTGCTGCTAAGTCGCTTCAGTCCTGTCCGACTCTGTGCGATCCCATAGACAGCAGCCCACCGGGCTCCCCCATCCCTGGGATTCTCCAGGCAAGAGCACCGGAGTGGGTTGCCATTTCCTTCACAGGTCTGAGATCCCCCCAAATAGCTTTTCTTACCTGAGTACTCGCCGCCACCCGCTCATGCTCTGCCAGTCGCGCGGCTACCAGCTGGATCAACTCCTCCATGGTCAAACCTGCCATAGTCGTACGTGCTGTCTTGATTTGCTGAAGAATGTTGGTCATTTGGGCCCTAAGAAAGAGAGATGTTGAGGGGGAGAAATTTTGTGCTACCCTCATGGGGAATATCTATGAAACCTCTCCTATTTTAACCCGTAAATATTTCTCTGGAAAACACTTTTTAAATTAATCCTTAAAGATACTTACTTATTGCATTGTGGGAACCGAGTCAGCAACTTTTCCAGAATCTTCTCCAGTTTGTCTACTGGTTGGGGCCGGGGAGTTTCAGTAGAAGCCTTAACAGCACCCAAGCCTGGAGGAGGCGGGATGGAGGCGGCAGGGGGCACGTGCGGACCATGGGGGCCAACAAGGGAACCCAAGCTGGGGCTATTTCTCCCATGGGAGCCAGGAAGGGGTGGGGAAGGCTGGTTGGGCTGGGAAAGGGCAGGGTTCAGGATTGGGAAAGACAAGGACCGGGGATCTGCACTGGGCATAACCATGGGCATTGTGACCTGCCCAATGGAGAAGGGCATCCGAGGAGCCAGAGAGGGACTGGGCTGAAACACCTGAAGCATGAAGTCTGTCTGCAGAAGGGAAGAGGTGGCAGATGAGAGGGAGAAAAAGAAAACAGAAGTTTAGGAAACTGAAATCAATAAGCAACTCTTTCCTGTACCAAATAAGGACATCCAATACCTTCATAAAAACAAGGGAAAGATTCTAGGCCCCGCCACCAACATGAAAATGTAGACTTGCCAGAGCCAGCGCGCTTACCTCTGAGGGGGGTGGAGGCAGGGTGGGGGTAGGGATCTGAGGAAGGCTGCTCAGCTTGGCTCCATTCCTCACGAGCTGGATGTGATTATTAAATTGGTCCTGGGAAAGAGAGAAGAGCAAGCGTTATCCTTTACTGCTGAGCAGAGTGAGGCTCTCTACAAAGAGGAGTGGTAGAACAGGCCCTAAGGGCAATGTAAGTGTCCTGCCCTATGGCCAGGAGTGTGCGAGCACAGATGAACTCCAGCTCAATGATCACCCATCACTGCACTTACCCGAACATTCTTTTTCATTATCCGAACTCCATTCAGTCTTGTCTCCCACTCCTGTTTGGAACGAACTGTCTCTAGTGTTGGGGGAGTTGACCTTTCAAGAAACCAACAGTGATTTACAGAATTAAAGAGAGTCCCATTCCTGATTCTTTCAGATAGCAGAAGAATAGCTAGAGAGAAGAGCCTGCAGAGAAGAGGTTGGAGCAGATACAGGAGAAGGCCATGGTCCTAAGTTGTTTGCCTCACTTTAACTCCAGCATCATGGAAGCCAAGTACTGGAAAAAGAGGACCCACCACAGAAAGAGGGCTCTCATCTGGCTGAAAATACCATAGGGGTCTCCAGACTTTAAGGCAGAAAGAGGACAAATGACTGTATAAGAAACATATCTCCAAAGACATTTGTTACGCTTGACAGAGTAAGAGATACTGTTTATCCAATTCAAAATAATACAAGAAAAAGTACAAAACTATAAAACTGTAGAAAGAGAAGAACCAGAGTGTGTGTAAGTTTAGAATATGGAAAGAGAAATCACTGAACAAAATACTGTCACACAAAGATGATTTGCCGTGAAGACAATACGTGCCAGACTAGCTGGCCTAGGGTATCAAAGTCCTAAAAAGAAGTTCCCTTCAAAACACAAAACTGCAGGGCCATTAAAACCCTAGAAACAGAAGGTACTTACTTGAGGTAAGTAAGGTGTAGCTCTGCCTCTTTTTCTGCTTCTTCTAGTTTCAATACCAGCAACTCTTTCCGACTCTCTAATGATAAGATCTAAGAAAATCACACACACACACATACACACACACACACACGCTTTATTAATTTTACAAGCACAAAGCTACCCCTAGATAGTTAAAACAATGTTTAATGGTTCTATGGTAGAATACTTACATGGCTTGGGGTATAACATCATATTAAAAGTATGTACCACCTGGAAGCCCCAAATCCAGACCTTCAACACAGTGGCTCTTCTCACCTCTGCCTTCCAGGCCCGTTCTGTCTCTTCCATAATGTTCCGATTTATTTCACCATCTTGATTCTTGAGTCTATCCAGTTCCATTTCCCATACTTCTCTGTAAGATAAGAAACAAATGGAAATGTGAACATTTCTACTTTCAAATGTAGGGTGTTCATACAATTTCAGACCACTTTAAACATTATTTGTATTTATCTATACTTAACACTTAGACTGATAAAGTCAACTCATGTAATAGATGCAACTAGGATGGCATATTCTTCCTTAATCTATATTTGTTGTCCTCCCCAAATAAACTTCCTGCCAGAGGAAGAATTCTCTAATAGTTAGACAAAGGTTTATAGTTAGATGTATTCTCCTAATATAGCTAATATTCCTCAAGTGAAAAGATATATGAAGAGTCAGAATCCTCTTACCATAAGAATATGTGAAATATGTTATGGGGTCAATCAAGGATCCATTTAGCCTACTAGATACTCTTTGACAATGAGATAATTGTAGGAAAACATGCCAGCTGCCTTCTGTGAATGACGTTATTCTGAAAGATTATAAGTGTTCATCCAATACCTCTAACTTTTACTGAGTCATTTGTCAACTATGGTAACACTTATATTAGAAAAAGTCTCTTACTATGTCAGTGGGGGGCATCCCACAAATTCACACACAAAAATTTTTTCCTTTGGGCATGTGCAACATTATCTCATTGGGATCCAGTAAGACAAAAAGAAATACTAGCAACTACAACAAAAATGGTTAAGGAATTCTTAAACAGTCATAAAAATGGTCAGCCTTATCATATGTTCACTAGCCTGTAAGATATATATCTGATTTCACTTCATTAAGAGATACTAGCTGCAACCCATGCTAGGAAAAAAAAAAAAATCAGTTGGCCATAATAGATGGTCAAAAAATTCCTTGGTAGAACAGAAACCAATGAGTATGTTTTAACTCTTTAAATGCTTGGTTTAATTTCTCTCAAGTCCCATGCTGCTGTTATTTTGCATAACCAGTTTAAGGAATCAATGGTTCAAATGAATAAATCCTACCAGATCATACAAGTGTGACTTGTTGCAGGTCCCAAGATGTTTGCATTTTGCATAATTTAAAATTTTAATTTTGCTTTTAGTCATGTAAATAATATAGATTATAAAAAGTTAAGAAAATACAAAACAGAGCCTACTGATTCAAAAAGATAACATGTACCCTAAAGTTCAGAGCAGCACTATTTACAACAGCCAAGACATTGATGCAACCTAAGTGTCCTCCACTGATGGATGGATAAAGAAGATATGGTTTATATATACAAAGGATATTAGTCAGTCATAAAAGAGAATGAAATAATGTTATTTGCAGCAACATGGATGGACTTAGAGGTTATCATACTAAGTGAAGTAAGTCAGACAGAGAAATGATACCACTTATATGTGGAATCTAAAAAAAATGATAAAAATGAACTTATTTACAAAACAGAAACAGACTCAGAGAGACAGAAAATTTATGGTTATCAAAGGGGAAGGGGGAGGGGCGGATAAATTGAAAGCCTAAGATTAAAAGGTACATACTACTTTATACAAAATAGATAAACAAGGTCCTACTATATAGTAAAGGGAACTGTATTCAGTATCTTATAATCATCTATAATGGAAAAGAATCTGAAAAGAATATACATACATATATATGTAAAACTGAATCACTTTGCTGTACACCAGAAACTAACACATTATAAATCAACTATACTTCAATTAAAAAGAGTCCCACAGACTTCATGAACGAGCTTATAGTTGTCTAGGGAGAAGGGATAGTTAGGGAGTTTGGGATGAACTGTACACACTGCTACACTTAAAACGGATAACCAACAAGAACCCACTGTATAGCACAGGGAATTCTGCTCAGTGTTAAGTGGTAGCCTGGATGGGAGGGGAGTTTGGGGAAGAATGGATATATGTAGATGTATGGCTGAGTCCCTCTGCTATTCACTTGAAACTATCGTAACATTGTTTGTTAACTGGCTATATATCCCAATACAAAATAAAAAGTTAATCACTTGAGCGCGGCCGAGAGGAACCACCCCGCGTCCAAGAGACAGCGGCAGAGAGTCCCGGGCTGTGACGGCGCAGGAACGGCTGAGAGGAGACACCCCACTTCCAAGGTCAGGGGCAGCGGACGAGNCCCTATTTCATTACTTCCACCTCTATAAAAATAAAATCATTATTTTATTTTTGATAAATAATAATTGCTTGATTCCATTCTCTTTTCCACCTCTTACTGAAAGTCCAGATATTGCTTTCACTGTCTCATCTCCCTTTCTCACCTCTACTTGTTGCTTGAATCACTGTTCTTTCTGCTGAAACTGCTGTTGTCAAAAGGTTACCAGTGATCTCCACATTGCTTATCCAGTTTCAGTTCTATCCTCTTTTCTTGAAAACATACAATATCAACTTATAAACCAAATATTATTTTAAATATAGAGGCAGTGTAGGAAAGTGGTTAAAACAATAGAGTAATAAAATGACTTGGGTTTTAATCCTGAGTGTGCTACCATGTTTAAAATAATAGCTTTGTGACATTGAGGGGANATCCAGTTTCAGTTCTATCCTCTTTTCTTGAAAACATACAATATCAACTTATAAACCAAATATTATTTTAAATATAGAGGCAGTGTAGGAAAGTGGTTAAAACAATAGAGTAATAAAATGACTTGGGTTTTAATCCTGAGTGTGCTACCATGTTTAAAATAATAGCTTTGTGACATTGAGGGGAGTTCCAAATAAGATAAATAAGATGACGATAATAATAGTACTTACCTCAGAGCAGCTTTGTGAGGATTAAATGAAATAATGCATGTAAAGGACATAGTACTGAATATGGCACATGTAAATAGTTTGTAAATGTAAGCTATTATTAATAGGCTCAAAAATGTTATTTTATTATTGAATGAGGATATAAATATAATAAGGGAAGATATTTTACAGATGAGGTTTTTATTACAAAGTACTTGATACATGTATAAGAATATATGTAATCAACACTTATAATTTTCCACCTAACCTTGTAATTTACCACCTAACCTAACCTTGCATTCTTGATCACATTCTTGTTATCCTTAATACCTTAATTCTTTTCACCCTTTGTATACATGTAACTGTCCTAAATTTTGTGTTTCAGTCTCTTGAGTTAAACAAAAAGGAATAAATGTAGACAATTGTATATGTCCTAAATTGTTACTTGATTGTAATAGTTTATTGTATGTATTCTTCTATGATTTATTTTTTCATTTAAATTTTTTGCCATGATTTATCTTAACTGTATATGTGTCTAGTTCATTAATTTTCATTGAGATAATCACAGCATGTACTGTTGGGGGCTGTTGTGTGAATTAAATGAGTTGATGCACATTAAATGCTTAAATAATGCTAGCAGNTTTATTGTGATAGTTTATTGTATGTATTCTTCTGTGATTTATTTTTTCATTTAAATTTTTTGCCATGATTTGTCTTAATGGTATATGTGTCTAGTTCATTCATTTTCATTGAGATAATTACAGCATGTACTTTTGGGGGCTGTTGTGTGAATTAAATGAGTTGATGCACATTGAGTGCTTAAATAGTGCTTGCAGTTACCTTAATAGCAAAGGTGCAAAGAAAGAGAGCCATTATTATGTTTTTTCTTCTTTACTGATGGACAGATTGCTGCTGAATGAATATAACATGGTTTCTTTGTCTGTTCTCATGCCTGTGGATGTTTGGGTTGTTTCCAGTTTGAAACAACAGAACACAGTACTGCTTTGAATGCTCATCTTTTTATACCCTTGTACAAGTTTCTGTGTGCCAAGCATGTTGACCTAGAAATAGAATTGCTAAGTTGTAGGTTATGCTTGTGTTCAGCTACATTAGATAATGCCAATTTGTTTATCAAGATTATTGTACCTGTTTGTATTTCAGCCAATAGTGTATGAGTTACCATTGCTCCATACCCTTGCCAACATTAGGTATTATCATATTTCTCATATTTCATAATCCAGTGGTTGTTAAATGGCATCTTGTGATTTCATTTGGATTCTGTTAATAATAACAAGGCTATCATCTCTTCATATGTTTATTGGTTATTTGTATTTCCTTTCCTGTGCAAGTTTGTTCTTGTATTCTGCCCCGTTCTGTCTTTCTAATGGGTTGTCTTTTTCATAACACATTTGGAGGAATTCTTAAATATTCTTCATACTTATCCTTTGTTGATTGTATCTGTTGGAAATACAGTCGCCCAGTTGGAAGCTTTCTTTTCTCTATATATTGTCTGTTAATCATGCGTGCATGCTAAGTTGCCTCAGTCGTGTCCTATTCTTTGCGACCCTGTGGACTGTAGCCCGCCTTGCTCTCTCTCCATGGGATTTCCCAGGCAAGAATACTGGAGTGGGTTGCCATTTCCTCCTCCAGGGGATCTTCCCGACCCAAAACTGAACCTTCATCCCTTGCATCTCCAGCATTGGCAGATGCTAGTCATATAAATGCCTTAGTCTATAATCATTAATTTTCCTGGAATTATTGTTTATGGTATGAGGTAGATTACAGTTTCATTTTATTTAATGTTTTTTGAAGTGGGCGAGTGTTGTACCATTGTTCCAGTAACCATTTAATAGTCATCCTTTCTTCATTGAAGAGCATCTCTAGAACAGTTTGGGGGTGGAAAAATCAACAGCATGTGCCCTTGTTTTGTTCCTTGTTTTAAAGGATGCATCTAAATTTTTACCATTGAATACGATGTTTGTTACAGGTTTGCTTTACCCTCCAAGGAAATTCCTTTCGTCCTAATTTTTCTTAAAAAGGTTTGAAACTTGCTTGGGTGCTGAATTTTATTAAGTGCTTTTTGGTTAGCTCCTGAAGTGATTCTACAGGTTTTTTTCCCTTCAATCTGTTAATGAGAGGAATTAATAGATTTTCTACTATTTAACTGGGCCTCCCTGGGAGCTCAGTGGTAAAGAACCCTCCCTGCCAATGCAGGAGATGCAGGTTCAATCCCTGGGTCAGGAAGACCCTCAGGCGAAGGAAATGGCAGTCTGCTCCAGAATTCTTGCCTGGGANCGGGCTATAGTCCATGGAGTTGCAGGAGAGTCAGACATTATTTAGCAACTAAACAACAATGTTTAACTAATCTTTCATTCCTAAGATAAGTCGGATTTATCTTGGTCTGTGATATATTATCTTTTTTATACATTGCCAGATTGTTTTAACAAATGTTAATTAAGTTTATAGGGTTTATATGAAAACAACTACTTAAAATAACTTTTAATCTTTAGAGCAGAAAATATGGGTGCAGAACTGAAAGCTCCAGTTATTAAGCAAGAACCTCTCCAAGTAAGAGGCAAATATATTTTATTCTATTTTTTATTATAATGGTGCTTTGAATTAAATATAAAANTTTTTATACATTGTCAGATTGTTTTAGCAAATGTTAATTAAGTTTATAGGGTTTATATGAAAACAACTACTTAAAATAACTTTTAATCTTTACAGCAGAAAATATAGGTGCAGAACTGAAAGCTCCAATTATTAAGCAAGAACCTCTCCAAGTAAGAGGTAAATATATTTTATTCTATTTTTTATTATAATGGTGCTTTGAATTAAATATAAAAATTAGTTTATATAGATATCTTTATAGTTATAAAAGTATATTCATTTTTACTTTTTAAAAAAATATATTGACCATAAAGATTTATTCTATCTATAAACTAATTTTCTACTGAAATTTGCATCCTGGTCATACATTTTATAGTAATTGTTATTTTAAAAGCCCAAAGAAAGGAGTAAAGGCAAACAAAAACTGTTTTCTCAGTTTTAGAAAAGTAATGTGACTAATAAAGAACTAGAGGCCAATACCTGTGACATGTTTAAATCGAGATAGTTTGGACATTCTTGATTTCCATTTCTAGGAGTGATTAAGTAATGAAGGAATTCTTTTTTTTTTAATTTTAATTTTTTCATCTCAGGTGTACATGAGTTCCCAATCTTGAACCCCCCCCCCCNCAAATAAAAATTGTTTTCTCATTTTTAGAAAAGTAATGTGATTAATAAAGAACTGTAGGCCAATACCTGCGGTATGTTGAAATCAAGATCGTTTGGACATTCTTGATTTCCATTTCTAGGAGTGATGAAGTAATGAAGGAATTCTTGTTTGCAGTTCTCTTCTTTATAATTGGCCTATGGCTCCCATGTCCAAAGTAGCATATTTCATGGAGGTACTAATTCTGTGAGTAGGATCATCTTGGCTTTGGCGTCAGACAACAGTAAATTCAGTTTGTAGCTTTAGCATGTACCAGCTTTATGGCTTTGGGCAGTTTACTTGATTTTTCTGTGTCATAGTTTTCTCCTCTGTGGTACTGCTGAGAATGGGACTTCCTTTTTGTAGGATGACTTTGGAGATGATACATACAGTACAGTCACAATTAAGAATACTTAATGCTGTGTTACCATCAATAATCTGTACTGGGACAGGCCAACAGGGATTTCTAGATACTTCGAAGAAATTATTTAAAAAGTATTTAAAAAAACTAATCTTTTTGAAGAGAGATGTTTTTCTCCTCTATGAGAAGCTTATTTGAGTTTAATATTTTAGGGTTATTAGAATAAGGTAGTTTAGAGACTTAAACTTATGCAAAAAGAAACCTGAACTTCCTTATATACTTTTTTCAAATAAAGTTTTGATTTTTGTATTGAACTTTATTTTTGAAATGTTCTTATTAACTATGATTTGTGAATTTTGACTTTCATAGTTTATGTTTTAAGAGTCCTTTTACTTTCTTCAGTGGTGGATAATTTAGTCTTAATTTATTCTTTCAATTTGCAAGTACAACAGAAGACTTAGTAGTTCCTAGATATGAGAATAGAATATGAAGTAACTCGGCAACAATTTGAAACAGAATACATGAGTTTCTGCTGTTTTTCTCCTGCTTTTCCAAGATATGCTTATGTTATTTATCTTATCATGTGACTAAAAGTCTACCTTTATAAAAATGAATAGACCAATGTTGGCTTTAATTTTTAATCCACAGAGTGTGACTGATGCCAAATTGGTATTTTGTTATTGATGTCTGTCATTTTTTATAAACAGTTTGATACTTGATAATAGGGGAATAATTTAATAGAAGGCAGTGTTTTGCCTATAATCTATAATTAACTTCCTATAATTTTTAACTAATGAAAATATTCCTTATGTTTATTTCATCTTTGTTACTTTATGTGAAATCATTCAATGAATTTCAGACTTTTTTGACCGCAACCCACATAGGAAGTACTAATGATTTAGTATATATCTAGATTATTATATGTAACTGAAACAAGTTTTCACAAAAACTGCTGATTCTCCATTATATGCAATACTATTTGATTACTTGTTTTTTAATGCTGGTTTCACCAGTGTTTGTAAAACACTGAACCAGCATGTAATTTTTTATTTGAAACTTCAGTTCATTTTCACTTAGATTTGCCAAGCAATTTAAATTGTACTAGTACAGTTTAACAGACCAGTGAGTGATACCTTTGCAAGGTGTCCTTTAGACAATGGGTTCATCTTTTGGCATCAGTCAGGAAGATCTCCTGGAGGAGAGCATGGCTACCCACTACTCTAGTATTCTTGACTGAAGAATCCCACAGACAGAGGAATCTGGTGGACTACATTTCATAGGGTCACAAGGAGTGAGACATGAGTGAAGAGACTTAGCATGCAAGCATGCACTGAAGAACTATGGAGTTAAAAGCTGGGTGGTTTAAACTTGCCGGTTTAATTTTGTCCTATTCTGTCCTATTCTGTAGTTGAAGTAGACTTTATTTTCCCCTGATGCCATCCAGGGCATCAGGAAAAACCTGTTTTCTATGCAACTCACTCGTGACCCCACTTAAAAATCAGCATTATGTTCATCTTCAAATGTGACTCGTAGTGTGCATATTTAGTACGGTTTCTTTTCTTCTGGTTTTAGTCAAACCAGTTCTTAAAAAAAGGGAGTATGGACCAAAGTATATTCATAATAATTTCATCACTGCAGTCAGAGCAATGAATGAATTGTGCCTCAAATCCAGGTATGGTAATTTTTTTTTAAAATGTAGTGGTTTGTTCTATCTAATCTAAATAACCAGCTACTTCCTAGAATTTGTTACCAGCTACCATTCATGTGGAAACTTTACTATGGTTCCTTCCTAAATTAAAGAAATATTTTTATTAAGTTAAAAATATTTTTTTTTAAAAATGTTAAAATTGTTCATGTATTAAACTGAAGGCTGTTCCAGCTTGAGCAATTCCAGTCTTTCTTGGCTCCTTTAACTCAAAAAAGTAGGTTCTTCAAAAATCTATGTGTTACACAAGAATCTTAGGAGTTCTATTGTTAATACATAGCAGAATTATCAATAAGAGTGTTTGTAAATTAATATAGCTTTAAAACTTGGGTTTTTTTTTTTTTGGTAGAGCAATTTTATTATGTCTCTGTTCACATTCCAGCTGTGGTTTGTGTTGAGTGTAAATTATTTTACTTCTTTCTGGTATCTTATTATTTTCTTCTAACTGAAGAGATTTATTGAGGTATAATTTTTTATAAATTTAAATGTTTTCCCATCTTTTGCATGTTTGTCTAGGAAAGCAATATAATTAAGTGGCAGATTTCTTGCTAATTTAGACATCAGATGATCTAGGTTCTCCCTCCACCACCCCCACCATGGTACATCTTCTAGAGTATAAAGTGAAAGTCCCTTAGTCATGTCTGACTCTTTGCAATCCCATGAACTATACAGTGCATGGAATTCTCCAGGCCAGAATACTGGAGTGGGTATCATATGATATAATATCAATAAATAAGGATTCCTATAATCAGTTTTATAACTTCTGTAAATATTGAAGCAACAACCAATTATAATAATGATATAAAACTATATTTTGTTTCCCACACAAAAATTTTGTGAGTAAAGTAGGTTGGGTATAGCTATCACCATATTATAGGCCAGGAAATAGAATAAAGATGTTACAATGACCTGGTTCATTTAGTGAGTCAGTGACAGAGTGGGAACCAGAATACATATCTTTTGCTACCTGATCTAGACCTTTACTCTTTTATTTTTTGGCTGCAGCACACAGTTTACAACATTTTAGTTCCCTGGCTAGTGATTGATCCCAGGCCACAACAAGAAAGCCAGTATCCCAACCACTAGGCCACTAGAGAATTTCTCAGATTTTTGTTTATAGGTCTTTTATTGCTATTACAAAATTTCCTTAGGAAGACTAATGATCAAATTTGGAATAACTGTTTAGCAGAGTGACTTGATGCATGTATCAACCTTTCAGAATTTAAGAGAAAGGAAAATAATTAAATCATATGAAATTGACATATACTCTTTATAAATTGATACCTATGAATCATATTACCACTTAGTATCAGTCTGGACATGAGTTTCAGCAAATTCAGGGAGATAGTGAAGGACAGGGAAGCCTGGCATGCTACAGTTCATGGGGTTGCAAAACCTCAGATACGACTTAGTGATTGAACAATGACAGTTAATCTGGATATAAACAAGTGACTATAAATATTAACTTTACATTATCAAATAGAGGAGTATTACTCTAATCTGTGTTCTTTCTACTTGTTCTTGTCTTCATACATCAGATATTGCAGTTGTGCATACATAGCAGACAAAGGACAAGCACTGTTTAAGGATTTGACTCACTACATATTATATTATGGTATCTATATTGAGTCAAGAATATTTCTTAGTTTTTCAACTCTTTCTAAACCACTTTTATGTACAAAATGTCATCTTTAAACTGATTTTTACAGGCTATCCAGCTTAAGCTCTTAAAATAAGACTGACTTAGTAGTTTTTATCTGCCCTTAATAATCCCGAACTATATGAACCTCCTCTGAATAAATTCAACATATTTCTTTCTTCAGTGATCTGGAACAGCTTTGAAAAATCAGACGACGACGTCCTCATGAAGATACTGAGTTCTTTACTGTATACTTGAGATCAGATGTGGAGCCAAAGTAAGAACATAATTCTTTTAGGATAAAATACAAGCTGAATTTGGGATTAATAAAAACCCATTTTAGACAGACTCAGAATTCTTAAAATGACATGTTTTAAAAGCAGAATATATACATATTTTTTAAAGTGTTTACTTATTTATTTGGCTGCACCAAGTCTTAATATGTGACACACAGGACCTTTGATCTTCTTTGTGGCATGCCTGATCTTTAGTTGTAGCATGCAGAATCTTTAGTTGCAGCATGCGAACTCTTTAGTTATGGCATATGAGCCCTTTGTTGCAGCATGAGGAATCTAGTTCCCCAAACAGGGATCAAATTCAGGCACCCTGTATTGGGAGGGCACAGACTCTTAGCCACTGGACCACCAGGAAAATCCAAAGTCCTGAACCCCAAAACCCTAACCGGAACCCCCAAAACCAATTCCCAAACCCTGAATCCATACCCCTAACCTGAACCCCGAACCCAAACCCCAAAACCCCAACCCCGAACCTGAACCCAAAAACCATAACCCTAAACTGAACCCCAAACCCCCAACCCGAACCCCGAGCCCCTAATTGCAAACTCCTAACCTGGACCCCAAAACACTAACCCTTACCCAAACCTGAATGCCCAAACCCTAACCAGAACCCGAACCCAAACCCCTAACTCGAACACCGAACTCAAACCCCATACCCTGAACACGAACCCCAAAACGCTAACCCAAACCCGAAAACCTGAACCTGAACCCCGAACCCCTAACCACAAACCCCGAACCCCTAACAACAAACCCCTAACCCAGACCCCAAACCCGAAAACCCTAACCCAAGCCCGAACTCTGAAACCTGAACCTCTAANAACCCCGAGCCCCTAATTGCAAACCCCTAACCTGGACCCCAAAACACTAACCCTTACCCAAACCTGAATGCCCAAACCCTAACCAGAACCCGAACCCAAACCCCTAACTCGAACACCGAACTCAAACCCCATACCCTGAACACGAACCCCAAAACGCTAACCCAAACCCGAAAACCTGAACCTGAACCCCGAACCCCTAACCACAAACCCCGAACCCCTAACAACAAACCCCTAACCCAGACCCCAAACCCGAAAACCCTAACCCAAGCCCGAACTCTGAAACCTGAACCTCTAACCCCAAACCCCTATCCTGGACCCCAAACCCCGAACCTGAACACCAAACCCCAAACCCCGAACATGAACCCCAAAACCCTAACCCAAACCCGAACCCCGAACCCCTAACCACAAACCCCTAACCCGGGTCCCAAACCCCGAACCCGAACCCATAATCTGAATCCCAAAACTGTCAAAATCAATTTTTTCAGAATTTTAGAAATTCAAGTCCTTCATCAATCTGAAAACTGTTGTTTGAGAAAAACGACTGACTCTCAGAACAGTGAGCCATAGATGTGAGCCCTGATTTTATCCCCCACTACTTCCAGGCTGTACAGTGGCTTGGAAAACGTACAGTCCCACAACTACAGTAACCGTGATAACCAACAGCTTTGTATCCAGGGATGGGGGAGCTTGGTGGGCTGCCATCTATGGGGTCGCACAGACTCGGACATGACTGAAGTCACTTAGCAGCTTAGCAGCAGCAGTAGCCACTGGAGGGGTGATAATGACTTTGGAACTCCTCCAAAGCCCCATTTCCAGAGAATTATCACTATTTGACCAGCTTGCTGTAAACTTCCATGATCAGGGCCTGTCCTGACTTTATTTGACCTGTTACTTTGTTCTTTGAGGAAAAATTACCCATGGAACATTTGTTGCAATTATTTGGGATTTGTTTAATACTGCAGCTGCCTGAGGTGGCAGTCTCAGTTGTAGCTAAGAAGAGGCTGATGAAAAACTTTAAAGAAAGTGTGCAGTATCAATAGGGGATGCCTATTGAAAAGTTTGGATGTCTGCATGGGTATCTTTAAGACCACATGCACTTGCAGGGTTGTGTGTAAGCCCAAGAAAGAACTCTGGAGGCTGCAGGTTCTCACCTGTGGCCGACCTTGAGTCTCTGGGCGAGCAGGAGATGAAGGATGAGTTCGAGCTGTAAACTGCTTTGTTGAAGGTGTCCCACAGCTAGCACATAGACCCTCAAAAGGCTGGACCCCCATCGGTTCATGACATGCAAGGGAATGGGGTTGTTTAGTCACTAAGTTGTGTCTGAGTTTTGCAACCCCATGGACTGTAGCCCACTAGGCTCCTCTGTCCGTGGAATTTCCCAAGCAAGAATACTGGAGGGGGTTGCCATTTCCTTCTCCAGGGCATCTTCCCAATCCAGGGACTGAACCCATTTCTCCTGTATTGGCAGGCAGATTCTTTAATGACCCCAGGAAATGTCATTAGCGGATTTAAGATTATGGCATCTGGTCCCATCACTTCATTGGAAATAAATGGGGATCCAAAATGAATGCTGATGATGACTGCAGCCATGAAATGAAAAGACGGTTACTCCTTGGAAGAAAAGTTATGACCAACCTAGAGAGTATATTCAAAAGCAGAGACATTACTTAGCAACAAAGGTCTGTCTAGTCAAGGCTATGGTTTTTACAGTAGTCATGTATGGATGCGAGAGTTGAACTATAAAGAAAGCTGAGTGCTGAAGAATTGATGCTTTTGAACTGCGGTGTTGGAGAAGACTCTTGAGAATCCCTTGGACTGCAAGGAGATCCAACCAGTCCATCCTAAAGGAAATCAGTCCTGAATATTCCCTGGAAGGACTGATGTTGAAGCTGAAACTCCAATACTTTGGCCAGCTGATGCGAAGAACTGACTCATTTGAAAAGACTCTGAGCCTGGGAAAGATGAAAGGCAGGAGGAGAAGGGGATGACAGAGGATGAGATGGTTGGATGGCATCAGCAATTCAATGGACATGAGTTTGAGTAAACTCTGGGGCTTGCTGACAGACAGGGATACCTGTCTTGCTGCAATCCAGGGGGTCTCAAAGAGTTGGATCCGACTGAGCAACTAAACTGCATTGAACATTAAGTAATCCGGACTTCATAGAATTTGTTCGGATTAGTTTTCTGCTGTTTTCTGGAAGAGATTGTGTTGTCTTGGTATTCTTTTAAAATTGTTAGATTTTACCAATGAAAGCATCAGGCCTGAATATCTTTTTTCAGGAGATTTTAAACTAAAAATTCAATTTGTTGAATAGTTATAGAACTGTTCAGATGAAATCAGTTTCATCTTGGGTGAGTTTTGGCAGTCTGACTTCTGAGGAATTGGTCTACTTCATCTAAATTGTCTGGTCTATGTGCACAGAGTTGTTTGTAATATTACTTAGGCATTTTTAACATTTTTTGTTGAAAAGTGAAAGTTAGTGTTGGCTGTGCTGGGTTTTCATTGCTGCGTGCAGTCTGTGCCTAGTTGCAGAGTGTGGGGGCTAGTTTTGGTTTTAGGCTTTTCGTTGTGGTGGCTTCTCTTGTTGCAGAGCCTGGGCTGTGGAGTGTAGGCTTGAGTAGTTTTGGTGCACGGACCTGTCACTCTGAAGCATGAAGGGATTTCCTGGACCAGGGCTCAAACCTGTGTCCCCTGTGTTGGCAGGTGGATTCTTAAGCACTGGGCCGCTAGGGAGGTCCTTCCTTATTATATTTTTACTGTTGGTACAGTCTCTAGTGATACCCTCTTTTTCATTCTTGATATTGGTTGTGTTTCTCTGTCGTTTTAAATATTTCGTAGCGGAACCTTATGAATTGTACAAAAGTTTTCAAAGAACTAGCTCTTGTGTTTCCTGATTTTGTAAAAAATTTGATTTTCTGATTTCAGTGTCATTGATTCCTCTTGTTTGTTATTTCCTTTCCTTTGCTTGCTTTTGCTTTATTTTGCTCCTTATAATTATTATGGATAACGCTACTCTGTTATGAACATTCACATGCACATTTTTGCTTCAGTTCAGGTAAGTCGCTCAGCCATGTCCGACTCTCTGCGACCCCATGGACTGTAGCATGCCAGCCCTCCCTGTCGATAGCCAACTCCCAGAGCTTGCTAAAACTCCTGTCCATTGAGTTGGTGATGCCATCCAACCATCTAATCCTCTGTTGTCCCCTTCTCCTCCCACCTTCAATCTTTCCCAGCATCAGGGTCTTTCCCAATGAATCAGTTCTTCCCATCAGGTGGCAAGTTTCAGCTTTAGCATCAGTCCTTCCAATGAATATTCAGCACTGATTTCTTTTACGATAGAGTAGTTTGTTCTCCTTGCTGTCCAAGGGACTCTCAAGAGTCTTCTTCAACACCCCACTTCGGTGTGACTCTCAAATTCTGCTTTCAAAGGGCAGGCAAAATGGAGACTGAAATAATTGATTCAACAACAACCTCAAGGCCTGGAAAGTGCCATCTTTGCTACTAACCAGGGAATATCATATATCACAGGTAGACACTTTTAGTACGTTAGAGAAGAAAAAGAATAGCATTTTCTCCTCCCTCCTACTTAACTGCCCCCCTGGGCCACTAGGACCCTCAAATAACAGTGACAGATAATCTCAGAATTTCTAGATGACAATAGAAGAGGGAATTTCCCTGGTGGTCCAGTGGTTAAGACTCTGTGTTTCCACTGCAGAAAGCAAGGGTTCAATCCCTGGTTGGGCGATTAAGGTCCCACAAACCAATGGAGGGGTCAAAACAAGCAAACAAAGAAAAAGAAAATAGAAGAGAGCATGAAAAAAAAAAAAAAACCTATAGAATTTTTCAGAAGACTGAAAAATCAGGATTCAGGGCTTTCATGGTGGTCCAGGGGTTAAGAATCTGCCTGCCAGTGCAGGACATACCGGTTCCATTTTTGGTCAGGGAAGATTCCACATGCCTCGGTGCAGCTAAGCCAGTGATCCACAACTATTGATCCCTCACGGCCTAGAGTCCAAGTACTGCAGCTAGAGAGTAACCTCCGCTCACTGCAACTAGAGAAAGCCCTCATGTACCAAAAAAGACTCAGTGCAGCCAAGAAAAAATAAAGAATAACCAAAAAAAAAAAAAAGAGAGAGAAAGAAATCAGGATTCACACATTTTCTGTACCCTTCTCTTGTGTCTAACAAAGTCATATCAAGCATCTAATTCCCCTCCTAAGTCTCAGGCACCAGTAAATTTTTGGACACCACTGGTCTCACTCTTCCCAACTCCTCCTCCACGTACAGCCTGTGCTCCACCTGGCCTTTCCAGGATTCGCTATTGCCCAGCAGGTGATTCTGTTCATTTTCTCTTCCCAGGTAGATTACAGCTACTTTCCCTTATATGAAGCACAGGTACCAGGGGAATCTCTCAGCAAAATACCTTCTGACTGAACAACAGCAACAGATTCAGATGTCCTAGAATTTTACAGCTAAAAGGAATCTTAGGATCTTTTTGNCTCCACCTGGCCTTTCCAGGATTCGCTATTGCCCAGCAGGTGATTCTGTTCATTTTCTCTTCCCAGGTAGATTACAGCTACTTTCCCTTATATGAAGCACAGGTACCAGGGGAATCTCTCAGCAAAATACCTTCTGACTGAACAACAGCAACAGATTCAGATGTCCTAGAATTTTACAGCTAAAAGGAATCTTAGGATCTTTTTGTTCACTTTTTCTGTTTTAGAGAGGATTTCAGAGGCCCAAAGGGTTACCTTTATAGATTCTAAAGAAAAATCATTGGTTCCAGACTGTATGTTCAGCTGAATAATAAGCTTCATTCCTCACTAAAAAGCCATGTGGTACAAGTGTGCTTGAGTCCAGTTCAGTTCAGTTGTTCAGTCATGTCTGACTCTTTACGACCCCATGAATCGCAGCACACCAGGCCTCCCTGTCCATCACCAACTCCCGGAGTTCACTCAGGCTCACGTCCATCGAGTCAGTGATGCCATCCAGCCATCTCATCCTCTGTCATCCCCTTCTCCTCCTTCCCCCAATCCCTCCAAGCATCAGAGTCTTTTCCAATATGTTCAAGTCTTGGAGACCCCATGAACTGTAGCCTGTGAGGCTCCTCTGTCCATGGGATTTCCCAGGCAAGAATACTGGACTAGGTTGCCGTTTCCTACTCTAGGGGAATCTTCCTGACCCAGGGATCAAACGCACATCTCTTGCATGTCCTGCATTGACAGGCATATTCTTTACCACTAACACCTAAGAAACCCTGCTAGAACCATGATCTTTCTATTCTGATCCCCAACTTTGATCTTCCCTCTTCTGACCTCAAGCCCAACATTCTCAATGAATTGCTGCCCATGGTTTCCCCTGACAGTGAAGAAGAAAAAAACAAAAACAATTAGGTCCCAGGATGACAAACTCCTTTCAAAAGGAGGTTGGGAGGACCATAATGGTGTCCAATGACAACAGAAGGCATCAGAATGAAAGGGGCACTGACCTGAAGGGGTGTGGAGAGTCAGTGAGAAAGTGGCAGGGGACTTCCCTGGTGCTCTAGTGGCTAAGACTCCACTCTCCCTATGTAGAGTGCCCGAGTTCCATCTCTGGTCAGGGAACTAGATTCCACTTGGTACAACTAAAAAGATCCCATATGCCACATCTAGAGACCCTGCATGCCACAACCAAAGACCCAGTGCAGCCAAATAGATAAAGAAAAGAAATCTTTAAATAAATAAGTAATAAATAAAGTCAGTCATTGATAATGCAATCACATAAAGAGGGTAGGAGATAGGGTCTTTAGAGGGCCAATGACCAAGTCTAAGCAGAGTCCAAGCAAATCCAGTTCCTCCCCAAAAGGCGATTTGAGTCAGGTAGGAACTGATAGACATGCAGGACAGAAAGAGAAACACTAGACAAACTCAGATCTGGTTCTGACTCTATCCTTGACAAGAAGTTTAATTTGGAACAAATTATTTAACTGTTAGGCCCTCAGGCAGATTCACAATCTTATAGTCTCTGGTTGGGAGCAAGTCTTCTTTTCAAGGACTTGCAATCAGCCTTTTGATCTTAAAAAGCTGGAAGGGGGTTGGAAGGATAAATTGGGAGTTTGGGGTTAACATATATAAACTGTTATATATAAAATACATAACCAACAAGGACCTACTTATAGTACATACACTACTCAATATTGTGTAATCACCCATAAGGGAAAGACTCTGAAAAAGAATAGATATGTATAACGCAATCCCTTTGCTGTACACTTGAAACTAACACAACATTGTAAATCAGCCATACTTCAATTAAGATTTTAAAAGAGCCCGGAAACAGTATCACTTCAAGTGGAAAACATTAGCGAGAATAGTCTTTCCTTGCAGAATCCTGCAGTTTGTTTACATCACAGATTACTCAGAGTCTGCTGTTAGGTCGGAATCCCACGGTTGTTCTTTTAGTCTGTTGACACTGGTTGCATATTTCACCATGTGACATCATTACCACGGAGGCATAAGACATTTTGGGGCTCCTAAATTATGACCAATGGATGGTGGTTAGGTGCTTTTTTTCAGAACACCCTTTTAACTACATGTGTACTGTACTACATGTGTGAACCATATTAAAAAAAATGTTGATCACTTTCAATTAAAACACTAGATGGAAAAAAAAACCGTACGCTAGACAGCAAAGAAATACATACTTATAAAATACTCCTCCTCTCAACGTTTCCACAAGGCCTGAATTATCTTGTAATCTGATGATGCTATAATTCTGGCATCTACATTTGAATTCAGTCTCTCTGCTTAAAGACTCTTGTGAAGTTAAACTCCTATGAGGTTTATTTTATACTGAAATGGTTTCATATTTTTTCATTTTACTACAGATTTAAAAAAAGGCAAAATTAAAACAAAAACCAGGGACTTCCCTAATGGTACTGTGTTTAAGACTCTGCGCTTGCAATGCAGGTTGCCTGGCTTCTATCCCTGGGCAGCAAATTAAAATCCCATATGCTGTGCCATGTGGCCAAAACAAAAAAAGAGGACCTCATAATCACACTGATCATTGGCAAATGCCCAGCTGTAGAAGTGTAGAAAAGGCCTTGAAGTTATCGTATGGACACTGTCTGCCCAGCTGTAAACTTAGGTATCTATTTTGAACCCCTTTCACCATGTCAGAATGTTAGACCTGGAAGGGGCCTTTGAGGTCATCTGATCCAAGCCACTCAATTTCCAAAGGTAGGTAGTAAAGATGAAAGGCATAAAAGACTCGCTGAAGTCAAGCAAGAGATTATTTAGTATAGCTGATTTGGAACCTGTGTTTTTTCATTCTCAGCATTACTGCTCTTTGCCCACTTTTACTTATATTTGTTTATTAAATTGTTAAATATCACTGCACTGTATACGGTAAAAAAACAAAAACTCTCTCTTCCAACAAACGTCCCTCCCACTCTTCCATGTCCAACCTTTTAGGGGAAACGACTATTGATAGTTGGGCTTCTCTGGTGGCTCAAACGGAAAAGAACCCACCTGCCAATGAAGGAGACATAAAGAGACATGGGTTTAATCCCTTGGATGGGAAGAGTCGCTGGAGGAGGGCATGGCAACCCACTCTAATATTCTTGCCTGGAAAATTCCATGGACAGAGGAGCCTGATGGGCTACAGTCTGTGAAGTTGCAAAGAGTCGGACAAGACTGAGCACATGTGCACACACTGTTAACAGTTTGGTGTATATATATGCAAATTCCATGTGTGTGTCTAAGTACTGATATACTCATTCACATACATATGGGTATATACACGGGCCAAGAATTCTAAAATTGTATCATATTTAATGTTTATTGAATTATATTGAATTATATTTATATTGAATTTTATAATATAAATTTATATTTATATTGAATTCATCGAATTATATGGACATGTAATGTTAGTTACAGGTATACAACATAGTGATTTGCAGCTTTTTAATTTTAATTATTTTTTATTAAAGAATTTTGCTTTATAGAATTTTGCTATTTTCTGTCAAAACTCAACATGAATTATCCATCAGTTCAGTTCAGTTGCTCAGTCATGTCCGACTCTTTGCGACCCCATGAATTGCAACACGCCAGGCCTCNTTTTACTTTGAGTTCTCACTTGAATATACTCTTTTGTCTTATTAAAATAAGTGGAAAGAGGCTCATCCTTTTATCCTGTAGTGTAAAGTTTACACTTTGGACCTGCAGAAACTAGCCTTTATTTATTAATAGGGCAAAAAGGAGTTCAGGAAATTTCACATTGAGTCAAAATCCCGTTCAGTTAATAACTATCATTTGAGTTTCTACCAGAAAGAGAAAAAAACAAACAAAAAGAATTCTAAATCTGAAAGATCAGAGAAGTTTAATATAATGCCAAATCATCCCTTGCTAAGAGTTTCCAGATGGCAGGGAATAGGGGCTGCTGAGACGGCTGGGGAAAATGCATTGTCCAGAAAGCAACCACAGTTCCTATCCACAGCATGACAAAGACACTTCCTTATGAAAAATTCTAATATTCCAAAAAGTATTCATCACTATACAATGTAGAGTTTCTTAAGTATAGTCTCCACTTGTGTTGGAATCATTCTGATCTTGGGAACATCCATCTCACTGCTTTTCATATTCTTTCATTTATTTTAAATGATTAGAAATACAAATTATATTCAGCTCCTAAAACTGTATAGTTGCATAGGTTATGTTTGTAAGATTCACTTGAATTATGAAACTAGTCTTCACATAATAGTAGCTTCCTTCTTTAAAAAACAATCAGCATTGAATTTGTCTCCTTACTATCTCAATGAGTCGATTTGATAGCTGGATAATTTGCTAATGATATAATTGCACCATTACAATTTTTGATCATATCTGAAATCAGTAAATTGATGCTTTCAATCCATGATTTTAAAAATCGACCACTTCAGAGACTGCGTTGATATGGGAAGTGAGCCAGACGTACTAACCGCACAGCGAAGACTATCATTGTTCTGATGGGAATGCAAAAGGCTTAAGACATATGTTAGAGATTTCCAGTTTATAAATACATGGTTTAAAGATTACTTTTAAATGAAATTGTGTAAAATCCCTATCTAGTCTGAGTCATCAAAGAACGCCAATTAAATTTCAAGGAAGTGAAAACAAACTGAAGACATTCAAAAAAAGAACAATTGTGATTAGTGAAAATAATCACGTGTATGGTTTTCACTCTGTGAAACATTAAGGATTTGATATTTTAGGAATAATGCAGGCTTTCCTGCATCAGGAGTGATGCTGTTTCACTAATTTGGTTAGCACATGGGCCCACTTAAGAGGCACTCTGAACTCTCTAACAGTGGCTAACTCCTGCCCATTTATGTCCCCACAAGACCCGGTTTGGGGTGACTGGACGGTGCTCCTTACCATGCTGGTCTCCCTGCCGCAGCACAAATGTTTGTAATCTTATTACCATTGGCATTTGCTCTTCATTAGGTGATAATTATACCACCAGTCAGAGGCTTGCTTCAAATATTTTGTTTAGTGCAGTTTTTCCAAGGTCAAGTTGTTGTGATGAGTGGATAAGAAATGTTGGGCCAATTTGAGCACTGTTGAGAGGGCTGCCACATTCAGAGATAAAACTAATTAGGACGCCATTCATGCTACTTCATCACCGTGACACAAGCATGCTCCTTAACATACATCTCTAATTTCTGCTTTCTAATGAAATGAAGAGCTTCCTGCTTGCTAAGAGCCATGCTGTTTCAGCAGAAGGCCAGTGGGAGAGAAGAACTAACAAGGAGGAAAAGGAAACAGAGAATCCAACTGGCAGTCTTGGAGGTAGCAATGGGAAATGAAATGATGGAGGTTTTTGAACCAGAGGAGATGTTTCAAGATATAAGAAGGTCAAACCAAAAAGGACAAGCAATGAAAAGATGTGCAGGGGCAGAAAGGCATCACTGGGAAAGTGAGAAAGAAGATCATCTAGCAGCCACATCCTGGAGAGACGACAGAAGGGAAGCCAGGGGGCAAAGACCATCAGTAACCAACCACCACGCAGTCATTTTTATCAGGAAGAATCCGCTGAAGTGGAAGCAACATCGTGCAAGCAGAGGCTGGCCATTTCATGATTTATTTTTATTTATTTAAAGAGTAGTTCCAAGTTCCTTCTAGATGAATGGAAATTTTATCATGTGTTTTGGCAGAAAGCTTAAGCCACAGAGTAAATGCCTTGCAAGTTCATTAGCAGACTATTTCAAAGGAAAACTTCTACCAGCTTTGACATTATGAGAAACAGAAATCTTAGAAATATATTTTCCTTTCTGTGTTTCTGGGAAAATAATTTTTAGAAAATATTTTTTAAGAAACTTCTGAGTATAGGGGAAAGGAAAAAAAATAAAGCACATGGCTGAGGCAACATAAAAAACAATTCAACGAATAGTTTTGGGGAGAGAACCAGAGCAGTAGAGTTACAGAGTGTCAGAATACAGGTTATCCTCCAGTTAGAGTCAGATCTTGGCCTCATTGATTTCTAGTTGTGTGTCATTAATTCAGTTAAACTACTAGCTGTTTCAGTGGCTAAAATGTAAAATGAGCACAATAATGGCACGCCTCGGCCACCATAGCAATTAAATAAGGTAATACCAATATTCATTTCTAAGTAATACTTAATAATGTCTATTAGTCATTAATAACTTTATAATCCAAATCATGTGATTTAGCATCAATTTTCTTTCCTGTCATTACCAAAAATGACCAAATTCAATATATGTTTGTGTGCATTCATATGATAAAATGTATAAAGGTGATTCACAAAATTCTTATTCTGATTATTATTCTGAAAATACCATTGCTTTGAGTGTAGCTTGTGCTGGGTCTTCATGTTTTGCTTGAATGCATCATCCTTTCCTTTCCATCACTAAAATACTAACAATCCCCAGCTCAAGTCGTCCATAATCAGTTTTCAGAGAAATATTAAAGGCCACAGAGCCAGTTGCTAAACAAGTGCCTGGTAAGAGAATAGTACATTCAAATAGCACAGCATAGATAGAATAGATAAAAGGGGGCGGGGGACTGCCATGGGTCATCTTAATGCACTTTTTTCTTGGAATTAAACCCTCAAGTCAGAAAGCAGAAGATGGAATGGCTGGAAGACTCCCAGTTCTAATGCCACCCACTTACAAAGTCCACAGATCAAAATTCCTGCATGAAGCTGCAGAAGTCTTCATGGGTGCTACACGCGACCGCTGGCTAGAATTCCACTTCCCATCATTTCAGTTGTTGAGGTGGTCTTTGATCAGACCCAGGGGGTTTTCTGGGCAGTACAATTATTTTGGGAACGTAACTGCTTTCCCAGTGATGTTCACACAGCCCACTGAGTTGCACTGGCAGTTGCTGTGTCTGTTAAACTTACGGCTCTGCCATACTATCTGACATCGGTGTTGGATATATGGGAGGGAGTTAACATGCTCATAATGCTAAACCGTGCCATCGTCAGGTTCGCCAGGTGACTCGTTGCCACTCTGTAATCTTGGTTCACTTTTATTACTTGGCGGGTGATTGCCCTAAGTGCATAAGACACACTGAGATGAGAAAACCTGATCATGAATTATAAGGGATCTTCTACATCACAAATGGAAAAATGAAGCGCGTTGGTAGGATCTAGAAGTGAGCCCAAGGAGAGTGTGGAAATGCAAATAAAACTTTAGACTGAGAGAAGCAGGAACTCAGAAAGAACATGTGGTAACATTGTCCTGAGTTAACCAGAGCCACTGGACTGTTAGGCTGAGAGCATCCATTAAAAATACTGACAACAACAACAAAAAAATGAAGGTATCTATTTTCTTTTCTCATGACACAAGGAAAGAAAACCAGGACTCTTAGAGTACATCAGAAAAAGGAACACATGAAATGTTTTATAACAGATTTCTGGATTCTGACACAGCATTTAACCCAACAAGACAGAGGGTTCTCCATGACCACATCCTCCTATCTGGCCTCGCCCCCTGTAAGCTGGCTCCTCACCAATCAAGGATGGTGGTACTGCCTGCTCTGATAGGACCAGTACCAGTACCAAGCTACCCTCGCCCCACTGAGCTTAGTGCAGATGGCGGCTGTGCCCGTGATACTTCCAGTCTCTTTCCGTCACAGATCATCTTTATAAGCCAGGCATGTCAGTGCTCCAAACTGATGAGGTAAGTAGTGATTAAGGCTAAGTGGAACTTGTTAATTCAGCAACACTTTAAAATAATTGAACAGGAATAAAATGGCAAATTATAATCAAAGTCCTTTGGGAGTACATCTGAAAGCTACATAATGCTACATTAGTTCATCATGACTAATACTATTATAATTAATATTAAATGGTAAAATAATGACGGGCTTCCTATTCTGCACTTGCATGCTAGGGAAGAGATTTCCTGGCATGTGACATCGGAGTGAGGGGTAGGGACAAAGGACATGGAAAACACAAACGAGCCTCTTGCAGCACAATTTTTTTTTTTTTTTTAACTCAGCATCTCCCTGTTGAATTGCTTTGTTAGCCTCTTCGGTATCTGAACCACAATGTTGTTCCCCATTACAGCCGGTGTTTGAAAAGAACAGACAGTGGTAAGAGTCTCCTAAAGTGATTTCTAAGGTTTTAATACTCAACATGTGCAGGAGGCAATAACATGTTTGTTTAAGAGCTTTTGCGATGCAAAGAGTGACCTTTGTGTTTCTAAGAATGCCTGATAATTGAATGGAGTCGCTGCATATTGGAAAGTAAGGTACCTGTAAGGCAGGAATCATATTCCACCGGCCCTTGTAATTGAAGGGCACAGCTTATGTCAGACTGGGAGCCCTGCCTCAAAGAACCTCAATAATCATACCCACTAGGGGGCTAGCGCTTTCCACAGCGAGGGCAGGGTGATCTCGTTGCAGGTCACTCAGAACAAAAATAAAGAGACACACTTGACTCTGGATCCAAGGGTGTTTGCCTGACATGATGCCTAGAAAATGGGTGGCAACATAAAATTCCTGAATGTGGAATTTAGATTTGTGAGAGTGTATTTTAGAGGTCGATCATAATCCAGCAAACAGCTGGTAGAAAGAAGTGGAAAAGCACAGAATAAAAGGCTAAGTTCAAAAACCGAATCAAATGCACGAGGGCAGCTGAGTGGAGATGGTGATGTGAAGGACGGTGGGGAAGGGTGAAGCCTGCTTGGGCTCCTGCCTTCCCAAGGGGTGTTTGCTTTTTGTCTGGATGGTAGTGAAGATGCCTCAAGCTCTTCAAAGGAGCAACTGACAGTCCACAATGATTTGTTTGTTTAATGACTATGATGTACCACTCTCCCACATGGCGTTTATTACTCTGACACATTTAGGTCAAGAGAAGTGAGCCCTCGGTTCAAACACAGGTCGCTGTCCTTCTGTGAACCGCAACAATGGATCTTCCCCATTCAGCGATTTTAAGCCTCAAGATATTAATAGGAGTTTCCGTCAAGTGTCTCATATTCCATCCACATCCTTTTTGCTGAATGTACTTTATATTTTACCTTTACTATGTCAAATGATTCAGCTTTCACTGAAACAGAGTGGCTGCCGTGGCATTCAGGTTTGCTTTAAAACAACTGAAATAAAGCTACCCTCTCTATTTTTCAATTTCATAAAACAATCAACAGAGATATACCATCTGCAAGTCCCATTTATCTGGCTTCTGGGGAAGAAAAAAATCCCTTAAAGATAAAGAAAGAAATGTGCTGGATTTTACCAGAGTATAAATTCGCTTTGTAACTGGACTGGGTGAGAAGCTTTGTAAAGGACAATTTGAACTTTAGCTTATATCTTCTTTTTCTTGAGTGTTCCCTTCAGCTCCAGAGGTAATCACTATGACCCCAGATCATTCCTCCAGATTCTTTTGATTGTCTAAACTCCAGTGTCTTTACTAGTTTTTATGGGATCTTTGACCTCCCCGGCAGTGTCCTCAGTTAATTGGACCATAGTTTTGAGCTGTTAGCTTGACACCATGGGTGGTTGTGCTTTTAAGAAACACAATGTCATGTTCCTTTCAGGTTCAGCTATGAATTCGTATTCTGCCTCAGTAAAACCTCAGGAGAAACCCATCTAAGAAAACACTGTGCACTGAACAGCTAGGTAAGTAGAATAATGAACTTTTCACGGTCACAGATGGAGTACAACCCTTCCTAAGAGCTCAACTGAAATCAAATAAAATGCCAAACATACACAGCACTGAAAAATCATATTGTGACATGAAATTTCAAAGGCAGATAATGGGAAAAATAGACTTGCAATCTCTAACATGTTACAATATTTCAGCATACTGGAAAACATTCCAAAGCATGGCTATGTGTTTTTAGTATAATTATTAAAGATCATTATTAAAATAGAATCCCATTCTATAGCAATATAAAATGAATATTGTTCACATAACATAATAAATGCTTAAAGGAGAGAGGTGTTAAAGTGTTCCAACAAAAGTCAGACCAGTTTGTATTTTAGTAATATCTATAAATGAATCATTGAATTCAGTATTGCCTACAATGGCCCAAAGCTCCACCTATGACGGCCAGAAAGGAAGATCTCCAGTCATGAGTGAAAGGTGTATGCGCTGGTCACAGATAACACAGAGAAATGTCAAACTTAATAGATCGAGTATTCTTTCCAGAATACTGAGATACCCAGTTATGAAACCAAGCTCCTGTGTGATATAGCCACATCAAAATGATTTCTTCTATGTAATTATCTTAATACCCAACTTCTCTCTTTCCTTCTACCCTTCAGCAGGAACACAGCTTATCAACAGACCTCCTTCCTTCTTTTCTTCCTTCCTCACCCCCTCCCTCTCTTTCTTATGTTCCTCAGACATCTATAGAATTAAACAAAATCATAGGTGTCAGGTGTCAGGAGGATCTAAGAGACAAGCTAATCCATCACTGTTATCATCCAGATGAGAAATATAGGCCAAATAGGATTAGTAGCTTGCTCAGAATTCCGCAGGTAATAAGATTCAGATTCTGGATATGGATATTCTGCCTGCTGGCACACTGTTCTGTTCTTTCCTGCCACACCATCTGATATCTTTAATTTCTCACAGGTTTTCCAGTCTTTATTACTAGAAGAAACACTCTATGTTACATTTTGTGCCAATAGTTATTCAAGCATTTCTCTCCAGCTCCCCTTTGACACGCAGTCTGTAGAACCGCCTTCCCGACCACACAGCTTTGGAAGAAACTCTGCCAGGGGTGGGTGTCCATGAAAAGGGTGGTGAACAGACGTGGATTCCAATTATCATCTGATTATTATTCTAGTCAGTATTTATTGATTACCTACTTTGCATCAGGCAGTGTTCTAAATATTGGGTTTAGCACAACATTTAAAAATCATCATCACGGATCATACACCTTCACAGGAATATAACACACAAACAGATAGAAAGACAGACAGAAAAAGGGGGAAAAAAGGAAGCATAGAGGGTAAGGCTTCTATTTTATACAGGTGCTCAGAGAAGGCCTCAGGAAGAGGGGCCATTAGGAAAGATAATTGAAGAAAAAGAGTNTAAAAATCATCATCACGGATCATACACCTTCACAGGACTATAACACACAAACAGATAGAAAGACAGACAGAAAAAGGGGGAAAAAAGGAAGCATAGAGGGTAAGGCTTCTATTTTATACAGGTGCTCAGAGAAGGCCTCAGGAAGAGGGGCCATTAGGAAAGATAATTGAAGAAAAAGAGTAAATTAGTCAAAGATCTGGGAGAAGGATGCTCTAGGCAGAAGGAAACCAATGCTCGCAGGCTAGGGTGTGTTTAGAATGTTCTAAGGATGTCGGACACAACTGAGCAACTGAACTGAACTGAACTGAACTGAAGGATGTTCTAGGATGTCAGTAAGGTAAGAGCAAGGAGAATGAAAGAGAAGGCTGTAGGGAATATGGAGGGAAATATATGTTGGGGAAAAGAGGTAGGTGTGTCTTTCATAGCCTTAGAGATCTCAGTAAAGACTTTAGTTCTTTCTGATGGCAGAAAGTGAAGAGGAACTAAAAAGCCTCTTGATGAAAGTGAAAGAGGAGAATGAAAAAGTTGGCTTAAAGCTCAACATTCAGAAAACCAAGATCATAGCATCCAGTCCCAACACTTCATTGGCAAATAGCTGGGGAAACAGTGGAAGCAGTGGCTGACTTTATTTTTCTGGGCTGCAAAATCACTGCAGATGGTGATTGCAGCCATGAAATTAAAAGATGCTTACTCCTTGGAAGGAAAGTTATGACCAACCTAGACAGCATATTCAAAAGTAGAGACAGCACTTTGTCAACAAAGGTCTGTCTAATCAAGGCTATGGTTTTTCCAATAGTCATGTATGGATGTTGGAGTTGGACTGTGAAGAAAGCTGAGTGCCAAAGAATTGATGCTTTTGAACTGTGGTATTGGAGAAGACTCTTGAGAGTCCCTTGGACTGCAAGGAGATCCAACCGGTCCATTCTGAAGGAGGCCAGTCCTGGGTGTTCATTGATAGGACTGATATTGAGGCTGAAACTCCAATACTTTGGCCACCTGATGCGAAGAGCTGACTCATTTGAAAAGACCATGATGCTTAGAAAGATTGAGGGCAGGAGGAGAAGGGGATGACAGAGGATGAGATGGCTGGATGGCATCACCGACTCAATGGACATGGGTTTGGGTGAACTCTGGGAGTTGGTGGTGGACAGGGAGGCCTGGCGTGCTGCGGTTCATGGGGTCTCAAAGAGTCGGACACGACTGAGTGACTGAACTGAACTGAACTGAACTCACTGATTGTTGCAGATGAGGTTACAGAAAAGCAAAAGAAAAAGCAGACGGTCTAATTAAAAGGCTACTGCAACCCAATAAAAGCTGACAGAAGCCTGAGAAAGAGAGGGGAAGATGGCAATGACTGGACATGGGATGACAGGGAATTCATTTTGAAGGTAAATTCAACAGGGTGGGTGGATGGTGTGCATTTGAGATGTGAGTGAGAAGGGTGGCAGATGGCTGGAGCTCTCCACTGGATATGTCAGGCAGACCACTGGGTATATGAATGCAGGGCTCAGGGGAGGGTTTAGCCCACAGATGGAAAGTTGGGAGTCACCAATTTTAAAGGTAATTGAAAGCCATGAGATTGGATATCCCCACCTAGAAAGCCTCTAACTAGAGAAGATATCTAAGGATGACACTTTGGGATACCCCACGGTGTAGCCAGTAGGGCGATGAGGAGGAGCTAACAAAGTGAACTGAGATGAGAGGCTAAGAGTAGGAGGTAAACCAAGAATGAGTGGTGTGCTGAGTACCCAGTGGAAAAAATGAAGAAAAGGAGAAATGGAGCACCTGCGTCAAACATCACTGATGGACTAAGATGAGAACCATGAGAGGCAAAATCAGTTTAGCAAAAGGTGTCTAGATTTTGTCCAGAGGCGTTCAGTGAAGTGGTGGAATCAAAACCTGATGTTTTTTGTTCTCAAGAGAAAAGGGAGAGCGTAGGGACTGAAAGGGATATGTGGGGCAAATAACTTCTGATATGGTGTACGAGGTGGTTGATGGAGGCTTCTCTGAGGAGGCCAGGCTAACCAGTCCCAGAACTTTGAACAAAATATTGACAGGTAAATAGCCTAACAGAAGCAGCGCTTCAGTTCAAGTGAACTGTATGAAGAAGAAGAAAAAAATACTGGCAGGAAGTGAAAAGCTTGCTAGAACGATGACACCTAGATTAACACAGAGATAACAGGGATAAAGAAAGTGTGGGCTAAGGTGGTGGCAACTGAAAAAGTGCCAACTGGGCAGAATGTTCTGGAGGTTTGTATGACAGGTGCTGTTCACATCCTGGGTCTGCACAGTGTGAGATGAGGAGGGGATGCTCAAGCTCAGGCATGTGGAGATTTTGGTGGTGTCATTACTGGACCCTAAAAATGGTTGAGCGCCGAAGAATCAATGCCTTCAAACTGCGGTGCTGGAGAAGACTCTTGCAAGTCCCTTGGATAGCAAGGAGAAGCAATCAGTCTATTCTAAAGGAAATCAATCCTGAATATTCACTGGAAGGACTGATAATGAAGCTGAAGGTCTAATGCTTTGGCCACCTGACACGAAGAGCCGACTCATTGCAAAAGACCCTGACACTGGGAAAGATTGAGGCCAGGAGAAGGGGATGACAGAGGATGAGATGGTTGGATGGCATCACCTACTCAATGGACACGAGTTTGAGTAAGCTGCATGAGATGGTGAAGGACAGGGAGGCCGGGTGTGCTGCAGTCCATGGGGTTGCAGAGTCGGACACGTCACAGCAACTGAATAATATTACTGAGGCAACAGACAGGACCTTCTAAACAGTGAATTTGGGATCAGAACTAGTTTCTGCTCAGCCTGGGCTGCACTAGGCTTTGTGTCACTCATTCGTTCTCTTGTTTTCACTCTGACCCTTCACATTGGTTTCTCATCACGCGTTCCAGACTCGTCTAGCTGCAGTGATCCAGCAATAAAGATTTCGGTCNCACGTCACAGCAACTGAATAATATTACTGAGGCAACAGACAGGACCTTCTAAACAGTGAATTTGGGATCAGAACTAGTTTCTGCTCAGCCTGGGCTGCACTAGGCTTTGTGTCACTCATTCGTTCTCTTGTTTTCACTCTGACCCTTCACATTGGTTTCTCATCACGCGTTCCAGACTCGTCTAGCTGCAGTGATCCAGCAATAAAGATTTCGGTCTTAGCCTATTGCGTCTGAGGGATCATCAAGAAATCATCAAGTGCGTGTTCAAAGAGCATATACAAAAGAGCCCAAGGAGAACTTCTAAGAGTGGGCAAAACTCAGAGAGGTAAAGAATGGAGGCTTGAGTAGAGGGAGATGTGTAATTTAGCTCCCACCTGGAGAGGAGTGGCTAGTCACAGGGGAGGCTTTCGGAGCTCGAGGGTTTCAAGCTTGGCAGCTAGGAACAGTCTGTGAGCCTCGGGTGGCTGCTGGCCTCTTCTGCCATCCAAGGTTTGCCATCTGTGACAGAGTCACAGAGGCGCCGGCTCCCCCTTGGGAAGCAAAGCCTTGGTCCCTCCATACAAACTGCCACAGAGCCTGAGCTCCGCCATGTTTGAGAGAGATTTATGCAGAAGTATTTGTAAAGGAAGAAGTCTTCCCACCAAATGTGGAGGTTCAGAGGCCTCCTCTCTCATCCTCTTCTCAGACTGTTTGAATCTATTCCAGATCTTTCCACTCATTCTGGTGGGGAACCTGTCCTTGGAGGCAGGAGTCTGGGAACACAGTAGATACCCAATAAATATTTGCGGTCCCCCGGCCAGGCTGCTCAGAGGGGAGGGCTACTGAGATCAGAGAAACCTGCTACTTTCTCACACCTTTGCTTAGGGGGATGGAAATAAACGGAGGTAAAAAAAAGCAATAGAGACAACTCCCTTCTTCTACATGAGACGCTTTCTAGAAAATACATGTGAAAAACAAACAATAAAGCAATATCAACAGATCCATAAGCCAGAAAAAAACTTCTTTCTCAGTAAAGTTAGATATACATATACACCTCACACATGTATTTCCTAACTTGATTTCACCTTTAGATATAACCAATACAGTATTTTACGTATCCTTTCCAATGTTCTTTCCCCATCGCCCCCCAGCTCTGTTCAGGGTTTCCCACATTAGGTCCTTATTAAGGTCTAAGAATGCACTCCCATCAGTACACCAAACATCTGTCTTTGTTTCCTTTACATTATGTTTATGAAAAGAGCTACTCCCATTGCTACTGTCCACCTTTCTTATTTCAGCATTCCATTCTGACTTCTTAATAAGGAGCGCACAGAACTAAACAGTCAAGTTACACGCATTGCCATCTACGTGAGTATGGATGAGCTAGTGAAATGGGACTGGTGGCTGGCAGGAGGCAGCCAATGATACCTGAAATAAGTGTTCATCAGTTCATGAACAAAATTCCAAACATGCACAAGAAATCCAGCTCAGGGGTAGGAGGTTTGTCTACTGTGCACAAGAGCATCTAAAGGTAAAATATAAAATTTTAATTTACTTGTGAAATATATTTTAACTTTATATATCTTATTGTATTGTTGAGGCAAGGTATTCAATGATGGTACATTTATTGCATAATTAACTTGTACTAGGCATTGTACAAAAGGATATATATTTTACACATCAATGTATATTATAAAGCAGAATATTTATGCCTATATATGTAAAATCTCATTTATCCTCTATCCATCTTGTGCTGATAAATTATAATGATCATTTTTTTCAAATGAGGTAACTGAGGTTTGAAGGTGTTAATAATCTGCCCACAGCTACACAGTGTATCAGTGGTGAATCTGAGGGATCTGTGTCCTGTCAAAGGCATTAATGACTGCAGCATATTTGGGGCAATCTATAATGTAACCCGAAAGCTGTAAGAGTTTGTCATAGGAACTCTTGTCTCTAAGCGCTGTGATCCTTGGAATTTTGTCATGCTGTAGCAACTTCCTGGCAGGGGAGAACAATTAGGTTCCCATGAAATACTCTGGCGTCTGTCCACCCGCCAATGAATGGAGCATGGCATCACCCCCTCCAAGCCATCACTGAAGACATACTGGGCTTAAGGCTAATACGTTATTTTAATAGTGAATTCTGGAAGCCTACCAAAAGCAGTCAGCATTTGAATTTGGCATGATTTCCCTGATGCTTGTTGCTCATAATTTCATTATTCTCCAGATGTTAACATATTTTTCTGGGATGCTAATTTTTCTTTTGCCAATTATCTCTGTCAGGATTGTAAGGCATGAGCATTTGGGCTGTTTATTTGCACATTTCTTCTATTAAAATGTAAGCTCCACGAGGGGAGGGACCTGTGTGTGTCTTGCTTTGTGATTATTCCATCAGGGTCACAAAACACTACGTGATGGAGAGTATGAGCCCCATAGATACCAGCAGAAGGAAGAAATGAGTGCAAACAGCACCCCCAAATTTACGGTCATATGGAAGCTACTTCAAAACACTCTGAATTAACTAGATGATTTAAAAGAAGTCTGTTGTTATGTTTCTACCTGAAGATCATCTAGTAGAATCTTAGGATCCCAGAATGAGAGATCCTTTGGGTCTTAATTCTGGGCAGCTCCCAGGATCTTCATGCATGCTTGAAGAAACCAAACATTTTTTTAAAGCAACAATTTTAGTATGAAATGACTGAGGCTAAAAACTGCCCTATATATTTTCAATTAAAAACAGTACTCCAAATAATCCACTTTCTATTTTCCATATCACCTCTCCAGTCTGCATGCCTCATTAACTGACAATTTGTTATCTCCATTTTTAATCACCCCATAAGAGATAGAATTAATTTTTCATAAGACTTTTATTTCCTTGGCTAAACATGTACATTTTTTTAAATGATTTAAGAATATGGTTCTTGTTAGTCATTTTTCTGTCTTCAGTACTGAATTTTAGGTGTATGTTTCGGAGGCCTAGGTGGCATTATTGTTCTGGCTCAAGTTGAAAACCATCCTTTTTCTTTCCATATGAGCAGCTGCAGCCTATACGATATTGGGCAGAGAGTGTTTAAGAAGGTCTGTTCAGAATGCCTGCTGTCCCAGGATGGTAAATGATATTATTATGTGAAGTTCCATGGTGCTGTGCAAACAGGGAATTCATTTTCAGTTCAGACTCTGAGCTAGACGAGACTTTTCCCTGCCAAGGGGTGTTCCAAGCCCTCATCAACACAGTGTACACGCAGAATCAGTCAGTGGAGGAAGGAAGGGTAGCCACCAGTGTGGAGGACACCAAGCTCACATCTGACACCCAGATTAGAGGACTGGGCCGTGGAGCTAAGTGGGTGCTAATACGGTTCACAAGTCCATCTTCAGACTCACAGTCTCTCCTCTGGACAAGCCTATAAGCAGAGATTTAAGTGCCCTGAACCGAGAAGCGGTCCTCTCAGCATAGGTCTCAAGCTGGAGCAGGAATGCTGAACAGAAATTCCCCTGCACTTCCTTTCTGAGGAGGAAATGAACGTGATGAAATAAAACGAGCGTGGTTTCAGTACGATGTGTGCTGGTCTCGACAGCAAATTTCATGGGTGCGGTTGCTATTAACACAGATGTATTGGAAGTAAAAAGTTGGTGATGAAATAACCTCTGCAAGTGCTATATATTAATTTTTGGACCTGGTTGGAAGAGCTTTACTTTATTCATCCACTGCATCAAGACTGTTTGCCCAGAGTCATCATTTCTACACAGGCAAAGGATATCTCATCATCCTTTTCTGGAGTAGTCAACTTCAGAGCAGATAGGAACCACGTGGGATCCAATAGTCTTAGGACTCAATAGGTCCTAAGTGCTGAGTCTTAGGACTCAGTAGGTTATCTTGCGAGTCTAATAACCTCCCAGGCAATGCAGATGCTATCAACACATGGACCACACTTTGAATGGCTGTGGATTATGCGATTTTGTGAACAAGTACAGTAATGAGATGCTGATTATAACTTCACATGAATATTTACTGTTAGGGAATGACTCCTCCAAAGTCCCTCACGAATACTTATTGTCACGACGATTGTTTTGTTTTTATTTTTTTTGGAATGGGAGGTTTGCCCCCAACTCCACTTCCCCATCTCCACTATTTTGAGACCGACTCTTCACCGGATAACATCCAAGAAGGCTTTTGTTCACACTGACGGGCTTTTGTTTCTGAGCTTTTCAAAGAAATCCTAGCATCTTTGGTCTCAGGGAGACAAAGGAAGTCACATGACTTGGAATCCCTGGTGGCATCTTGAAGATGGCTGTTCTGCTTCTCAAGCGAAGAAAAGGGGAATAACATATGGATATCTTGCCACGCTGCCCGTGCCATCCGCAGAACTGCCAGACCCCGTCAGGAGGGGCGGCAGATGGCCGGAGCAGCGGGACGTGCCAAACGCTGCGCTCCAGCGCCCTCCACGAGGCGCGCGCTCAGGCAGCACTCGCGGAGCTCAAGAATATGTTCACGGCCTTTCACGAAGACAAATTATCCGTGGCTCTTCAGATGGTGCTCTCGGAGTCATCGCAGAGGGCGGGTGATTTACCTCTGCCGCGCGCTGGCAACGCAACACTGTATCGGCGGGTGAAGAAACGCTTGTCAAAAATCTTCAAACTATGAACTCTCTTTCCTGGGCTTGGATAAAAAGTAGTGCTCGCTAATTATTTCATCCCGTTTGTTTCTTTTTTTGTCCACTCAGTCGTGTCCAACTCTTTGTGACTGCGTGAACTGCAGAAAGGCCAGGCTTCCCTGTCCTTCCCCATCTCGCTCAAACTCGCGTCCATTGAGTCAGTGATGCCACCCAACCATCTCATCCTCTGTCGGCCCCTTCTCCACCTGCCCTCAATCTTTCTCAGCATCAGGGCCTCTTCCAAGAGAGAAAGAGAGTTCCAGTTCGCATTGCCAGCGAGGTGGCCCCTGTCGTCCACCCTCGTCTGAGTCCTCTGGAAGTCTCTTCTGGACAGCATCTTCAGTCACAGAGCACGTGACCTGCTCTGGCCTCGGTGTTTTTCCTCTGAGGCTGGGTAGCTGTCCATCACTCTTTACACTCTGAAGTACTTAAATTCTACTCATTCTTTAAGATATATCCTGCACATTAACCTCTTCTCAGACTTTTCACTTTCATGCAGTGGAGAAGGAAATGGCAACCCACTCGAGTGTTCTTGCCTGGAGAATCCCAGGGACGGGGGAGCCTGGTGGGCTGCCGTCTCTGGGGTCGCACAGAGTTTGACACGACTGAAGTGACTTAGCAGCAGCAGCACAGTAACCTCTTCTAAAGATCTTAGTTTTTCCACCCCAGAGTATATGGCTTTTCTCTACACTTCTTGTCAGATTCAATCATTTGGCAGGTAAGTATCTCTTTGAGATAATTATGTAATTTTTTTTCTTATTTAATTGTTCACACAGGCCTGACTTCTCTACTTAGTTAACCTATCAGTCCCTGATGGCTCAGACAGTAAGGAATCTGCCAGCAAGGCAGGAGACCTAAGTTTGATCTCCAGGAAGATCCCCTGGAGAAGGGCATGGCAACCCACTCCAGTATTCTTGCCTGGAGAATCCCATGGACAGAGGAGCCTGGAGGAATACAGTCCATTGGTTTGCAAAGTGTCAGACATGACTGAGTGACCAACATTTGGGTTTACTTAGGGTTATTCCTTAAAAGCTGTAAATTGTCTTAAAATTTAAAAGTCTGTGTGACAGTGGATAAATGCATTTTTACTTAGGTTTTGAAATCATTCACGGAGTAGATCTAGGCAGTGGTTCTCTCACCCAAAGGCCCAGGTCACTGAGCGTCATTCAGAACTTGAAAGCTTGAGACTTCCCCAGTGGTCCAGTGTCTCAGACTCCACACTCCCAATACAGGGGAGCCCAGAGACAATCCCTGGTCAGGTAACTAGACCCCACATGTTGCTACTAAGAGGTCATATGTCTCAGCCAAGATCAAAGATCCCACAAGGCACGGCTGAGAGTTTGCATGCTGCAAAGAAGCCTGAAGAGCCTCTGTGCCACAGCTAAGACCTGGGACAGTCAAACATATATATATATATATATATTTTTTAAGAAGAACCTGAGAGCTCATGATCATAATGCCAAAGACAGTAGACATGCTGAGCCTGGGGCCTCTGTCTCCTTCAGTCATGACAATGAAACAAACTCCTTCCCGCCCTCCTCTAGCCACCCCGCTATTCCCTTGCTCTTATTCTAGGGGTGCACGGCCAGGTTATCTGTGTTTACTCCTGAAGGGAGCTAATGCCCCTCCCTCTCACATCTTGCTCCCCTGTGATTGCCCAGGAGACTTCCTCTTCTAGAAATTCCATAACCTGTGTCTTGATTCATATAGTGTGCATTCGATTAAAAAAATTATTATTAGTTGCCACAATAATGCTACAGAAAGTCATTATTTTGTTTTGAATCAAATTTGAAAGCCTTCCTTGGAAGGAGCCCCCACTCAGTTCAAGCCAGTTGGCTTCATATCTCCATCACCCAGTCATTCCACACAAGCCGTTTCCAAGCTGCGCCATATTCTTGGAATGCCCTCCCATTCTGTCTGCCAAGTTATCTCTCTTCCATCATCCAAATAGCTCATGCAATCCCACCTCCCCTTCACAGTCTTCCAGAACTATTTGGAAAAGGTCTAATAGCTTCTCTCTGTACCATCCGGTGTGAGAATTAGCCACTTAAGTCTGTCTTCCTCACTCCTTCCTGCTCCATGCATTTACTGATTTTTCAAGTGGACACCAAGAATGTACTCTGTTTTACATTGTTCTACAGCCTTCATTTTTTTCACCCTTGTATATGTTGCCTTTAAATTCAAGTATCTTTAGTCTCATCTCTCGACAGATTCTTTAGAAGTANACATGCTGAGCCTGGGGCCTCTGTCTCCTTCAGTCATGACAATGAAACAAACTCCTTCCCGCCCTCCTCTAGCCACCCCGCTATTCCCTTGCTCTTATTCTAGGGGTGCACGGCCAGGTTATCTGTGTTTACTCCTGAAGGGAGCTAATGCCCCTCCCTCTCACATCTTGCTCCCCTGTGATTGCCCAGGAGACTTCCTCTTCTAGAAATTCCATAACCTGTGTCTTGATTCATATAGTGTGCATTCGATTAAAAAAATTATTATTAGTTGCCACAATAATGCTACAGAAAGTCATTATTTTGTTTTGAATCAAATTTGAAAGCCTTCCTTGGAAGGAGCCCCCACTCAGTTCAAGCCAGTTGGCTTCATATCTCCATCACCCAGTCATTCCACACAAGCCGTTTCCAAGCTGCGCCATATTCTTGGAATGCCCTCCCATTCTGTCTGCCAAGTTATCTCTCTTCCATCATCCAAATAGCTCATGCAATCCCACCTCCCCTTCACAGTCTTCCAGAACTATTTGGAAAAGGTCTAATAGCTTCTCTCTGTACCATCCGGTGTGAGAATTAGCCACTTAAGTCTGTCTTCCTCACTCCTTCCTGCTCCATGCATTTACTGATTTTTCAAGTGGACACCAAGAATGTACTCTGTTTTACATTGTTCTACAGCCTTCATTTTTTTCACCCTTGTATATGTTGCCTTTAAATTCAAGTATCTTTAGTCTCATCTCTCGACAGATTCTTTAGAAGTAAGACTCCAGCTAAAGCCCTCCGCAGAGCGCTGAGTGTAATATCATGTAGAAACAGACACTTAATACATAAAGAGATTCCTTAATTTCTCAGGTTTGATTTTTTAATGTGTAAAAAATATGGAACATATTTAATATTTCACAAATCCACCAGGACCTGCCAGAAGAACTCCTTTAGCCTTGGGCAAGGCTGGTGATTTCCATGGGGGTTCATTTCTCAGTAGGCAAGCTGTGCAGTAGCTGCCACTGATCGTGACTGTAGGGGAATGAAAGGCGAATGAAGAAGATGTCCTAAGTGATGAAGAGCAAGATCAAGAAAGGTCATTCTCTGAGAAGGGAAATGAGTAGAAACGCTGAATGGCTTAGAGTCGGAAGCTATGGAAACTTCCCTTCTTTATGAGATGCTGAAGAAGGTGCTACTAGAAGGAAGTGTGAGGTCTTCTAAAGCTTGGCAGGGGACTCACACAGAATGGGCGCTCAGTGTGCACTTATCAATTGAAACAAAAGGAATTGGCTACGTAATGCAGCAATCCAATCATTGCATTTCATCCAGTTAATGTGAGGAATAACTTGTTGACTGAAGGATCTGAAAGGTTACAAAGGGAACCAGGGAAGAACAGGAAGTAATTCTGTTTATATGAAAGTGAAAGTATTAGTCTCTCAGTCCTGTCCAACTCTTTGTGACCCCATGGACTGTAGCCACCATCCCCACTCCACCCCCCGCCCCCAGGCTCTTCTGTCCATGAGATTCTCCGGGCAAAAATACTGGGGTGGGTAGCCATTCCCTTCTCCAGAGGATCTTCCTGGCTCAGGGGTCCAACCTGGGTCTCACTGCAAGGCAGATCCTTGACTACCGGAGCCCCCAGAAAGCCTGGTGTTTATATGGCAGTGATCAAAAAGAGAAGCGTCTTCTGACTCAAAAGAGGTCTCGGTACAGAATTTTCAGTGCCCAGAACAAAATGAAAGGGCAGAAGACTCTGGTTCAGAAACTATAAAGAATTTCAAGATATGGCAGCGGCGCAAGAGCCAAGCCCAAGCACGGGATCCTTCTAACCAAGCACAGGGCCCTGGGGAGAGCCCAGGGTTCCTGCCAAGGAGGCATCCTTGTCCAGCAGACGTTAGTGTGACTGCGATTGTGAGCACATGCAGGTCTCTGGGCTAATCCAAAATCTGGAAGAACCTCCCTCTTCACAGCAAATCTCAGCTTAAACAAAATATAGTTTTGTTGCAAACTCCAGTTTCTAAATACCTCTGTACCATCAAGGGTAAAGTTTTGGAAAGTTGAGTTCAATTTTATTTGATCTAGTGCCTCTCTCTCTTTCTATATCAAATGTTGGTGATTTTAATGAGCATATACATCTTGTCTCTTTCATTCTCATGCAGTTGAAGTTCTTGTGTGAACACCCTTGAGTTTCCCCTCCTTCCATTTATTTCATCTCTAACATGGGCATGATGAACTTCATCTCTTGGGTTAATGAGTGTTTCCGGAGGTCATATCTGTGGATCCTCTAGCATCAACTAGTCAGTCTCTTTCTTTCTTTCTTTGCTTCCTTTTGTCCTTACAGTTCCCCAAATTCACAGCCAGGGTGTGCAGTGCTGAGGGCCTACCCTACACCCTGATTGTCAGTCTGGTGGCGGGACATGGCTCAGCAGTCAGCCAGCCCACTTTCTCTCTCTGACCCCCTCTCTCTCTCTCTCTCTCTCTCTGAACTGCAACAAAACCCGACCAACGGAGTCTGCAGAAAGTCTACTAGGGCAGATGAAGATGGGAGAAAGGAACCAGAACTCAAGACATATCTGTCTCGTTTCTCATTGTCTGGGTACCATCAAGTTCAGTCTGCTAACAAACTATTTCATCCCAGGGAGGAGACCTGGATAAAAGAAAGATGGGCATTGGGAGAGGACAGGGATAAAGAGAGATGGAAAACAGATTCAGCGCTTTGACAAACTAGATGCAGAGATGCTCGAGTGTATTTGATCAAAGTGGGGAAAGAAACACTTTTGTCACACTGTCGGATTTGTTTACAGACGATGCCACTCTTGCACATCATTTGCCTCTCTGCATTAATGCCCTGTCTACATTTTTTATTCACCGTCGGATGATCAGTATCCAAAGCCCTTTTTTGTTCCCTGCTACAGATTTATTTAAATGTATGGAACTCTTAAGCAGTCAGCTTGGAGCAACTATTATAATCTCCTCCTCTTTACTCATAACCAAAGACACGTATCACACGAAGAATAACAAAGGTATGAGGAGGATTAGGAAGACTCTGGTGCCACCGTGAACAAAACACAGCTAGCGTTACGCTTTTAAAATAACAGCTTTTCTGTCTCATGGGCCATGAGAAATAACTTTTCCACCACATAATAAATTTATTAGCCTTTCCGACCTCATCATTCCTACCTTAACTTAGATAGAGCATCAAAGACAAGAACATCTGTTAGACAGTAACATATTCCAGTTTGGCTTTGTAACAGTCACCGCTCCGTGCTCCAAAGTTACTGCATGAGCGCCACCTGGTGGGCAAGCTGTTAGTTGCACAACGTAACTTCACAAAATCCTCGCGAAAGTTACTGAGGTCAACGGTCCCTACCTTCTAAGCAGCTCTGCTAATTTTTCTTATATGTCTGGGTAATATCCCAGCCTTTTAAGAACATTCTTCAAAAGTACAGAAATGAAAGTCTTCACAGCCTAAGCCAATTCTCTATGATCTCTTCAAGGAAAGTGCCTCACGGGTGCGGGGGGAAAGTAAGTATCTTTTTAAAGATCCCTAAATTTCTTTATCTGGAGCCCTTTATAAGCTCAAGGTGGCTCTCCATACACAGGCTGCCCTGGTGGCTCAGTGGTAAAGAACCCGCCTACCAATGCAGGAGATGGGGGTTTGATCCCTGGTTTGAGAAGATCCCCTGGAGAAGGAAATGGCAACCCAATCTAGTATTCTTGCGTGGGAAATCCCATGGACTGACAGACGTGGTGGGCTACAATGCACGGGGTCGCAAAGAGTCAGATACGACTGAACACACGAGCAGGATCATAGCTTGAAACGATCACTGCCCAAGGACTTGCTAATAGGCAGAGATGTTTTGCAAGATCAACCACATGCACTGAAAAGTCAATCCTGTTTGTCGATTGCTAATGATACAGCATTTGCCATTTTTGCACATCTTGCTTCTTCTCACCGAAATGTTGTTTCCCCTTTGTTCCCTCTTGTTCCAAACTATTCTCCTCCCAGGAATTCCTAGCTCCTCCAAGACAGAGTTTATCAGTTAGTTTCTCGAGAAAGCTTCCCTTAGTCCCACGTCCATCAACATCCTACAGCAACAGATGGAACTGGATGATCTGAGGACAGTGTAATTGAAAAGCCATTGACAAAAGGGTGGGTGGGGTCTAGGGAATCCACAAACGCTGCTATAGAATTCTCGTAATAGGAACAGATGCCTCTACTCCCCTAGTTCTGATGGAGAAGGCAATGGCAACCCACTCCAGTATTCTTGCCATGAGAAACCAATGGACAGAGGAGCCTGACAGGCTTCAGTCTACGGGGCCTCAAAGAGTTGGACAGGTCTGAAGTGACTTAGCATGCACACACCCTATTTCTAAAGGCACAAGGAGGCAGCAGGCTCTCAGGAGGGCATGGTGACACAGGTGTGACCTCTAGAGAGGGCTTTCACTTTCTCATCTCCTATATGTGTGCCCCAATGGCTAAGCCCAGCATAAACCAGAGAGCAAGGGAACCCATCACGTCTGTCTCAGGGAGATACAGGGAAGGGAAAGGAAGGCAGTGGTAAGATGTGGAGGGACCAACAGAAGACATTTATGATTGTCCACAGCATCCCTAGCCCTGGGTACCTAC